>JBAMIB010000044.1:4848209-4865497 GCA_037177415.1 Kaempferia rotunda | reverse complement strand
TATATTAAAAAATAATAAATGATTTTAGATATTCATTTTTTTTATTTTTTTCAAAAAATATTATCTCTTTTAAAAAAAACAGATAAAAAAATTCAAACTAAACATTATTTAAAAAAAAAAATATTTTTAAATAAATAAAAAAAAAACATACAAATCAAACAGAATACTCAATTTTCATTCTCTTTACCCCTCCCTCATCGCATCCAATCCAAATTGTGGTCAGGTGTAACGTCGCCGAATGACGAGTGACTGTTGACGGCGCTTGGGAGATACGTACGTGGCTTATTCCGACTGGTCGTACTTGACGGTTTTCAAACGGAAAGTTAGCTGAAAATGTAAACGCCACCACCTCCGCTCCCCCTTCATCTCCACACTGCTTTCCCTTCTTTTATCTCCCCCTCATCGTTGATCTCCTATCTCGATTCCCCTTCTTCTCGGTCACTAGAACTTCCCCACCGATCTTCGTCTCTTCATCAACCCCTCTGACGCCGCCAACGCCGCCGGCAAAATGGTACGACACTCATTTTCCTACCAGATTCGCTCCTTTATCTGCGTTTTTTTTCTCCTGATCAGTCGGGTTTCTGTCTTCCATCGTATTCTTAGTTGTTGGTTTTCTTTAATTTGTGTCGTGGAATCCAATTTGGAGGATCTGCTGTTGCGTGTGAGTCCATTTGGCTAGGGTTTGGATCTGAAGCAAATTACGAGTTGATGGTTGAAGTGATCTCTGATCGTCTGTATTTGCATTTATATTGTGCTCTGTCGGTCGGAGTTGCAATCCCTTGCCTCTCTCCCCGCGGTAGCTTGAGTTAATTAGATTGGTAACGTGGAATCCCGTTTCATTTCGCCCTTGTTATTCTGGCGGTTGCTGGTTGGATCCTGATCTCTGATCGTCGGTATTTGTCTGCAGAAGCTTGGGCAGATTAGATTGTTTACGCGGAATGGCATTTAGAGGATCAGTTACGTGGGTTCACTTGGCTAGGGTTTGGCTCCCAAGCATGCTATGTTACTCTGATATTTTACGGTTGGGTAGTGATCTCTGATCAGCGGCACTTGCTTGTGCATTGTTGCTCTGCTTGTGGTATTGTAGTGTTGATCCCTCCCTGCTCTTTCTGAAGACGCTGGGATTGATTAGATTGTTAACGTTGAATCCAGTTTGATGGATCATCTAGTATGGGAGTTCATTTGGCTAGGATTTAGATACTAAACATGTGTCATGATACTCTGAAAATTTGATCGGTGTGATATGATCTCTGATTGCAAGTACTTCATGTTCATTGTTATTTTATTTTTGGAGTTGTGTTTCTGAAGTAGCTTGGATTGATTAGATTGTTAACATGGAATCTGATATGGTGGATTAACTCGTATTGGAGTTCATTTGGCTCAAGGCTAGGGTTTGGATATGAACAATGCCATGATGCTCTGTTGTTTGGATGGTTGGGGTCTGATCGCTGGCACTTGCTTGTAGATTTGTTCTGTTTGTGGAATTGTAGTGTGATCCCTTGCCGCTCTCTCTGCAGCAGCTTGTGTTGATTATGTTGTTAACATGGAAGCCCATTTGGAGTTTCTGCTAGTGTGAGTAACCCATTTGGCTAGGTTTTGGATAGAAATATGTGTTACTCTGAAGATTTGTTGATTGGGGTCTGATCACTGTTTGTCTTGCATGTTTATTGTTGTCGTATTTGTGTTATTGTAGTGTTGTTTCCTTGCCGATCATCCGAAGTAGCTTGGGTCTATTTGATTGTTAACATGGAATCCAAGTTCATTTGATTAGGGTTTGAATCCAAAGCATGCCATGCTCCTCTGATGACTTTATGGTTCATTTTGATCTCTGATGGCCAGTATTTTCTTGTAGATTGTTCTTCTGTTTGTGGAATTGTTGTGTTTATCCATTTCCACTCCACACAGTAACCTGGGGTGATATATTGTTGACATGGAATCCCATTTGGAGGATCAGCTTGTGCATAAGTTCATTTTGCTAGGGATTGGATCTGGAGCATGTCGCAATTTGATGGTTGGTGTCTGATCTCTGATCTTGGTACTTGCATGTAGGTTGTTGTTCTGCTAGTGGGTTTTTCGAATAAAGGCAATCCCACATCAGTCTCTATTCAGATACTTAGGTTGATTAAAATGTTAAAGTTTCTGATCTTTTGCATTGCCTATACTTCTTTGGATCAAAAAAGTTAAGCTTATAGAAGTATAAGTCATAAATTGGTTAGAATTTGTTGTGAAAGGGAGAAAGGGATGTTGTATGATCTATCCTTATATATTGGCACTTATTTATTGATGAGGATTTTTGAAAATCTTTTCATCACATAATTTCTATCATGGGTCATGAGATCTCCTTGATGTAATGTATAACATCGTAGGAGATAGTGAACTAGAATTCCTGTTTGTAATGATAGTACTTTGTGTTTTGGTGCTTAATAGCCCTTTGGCTAATGCCTAGATACTAAAGTGTGCTGGCCTGTGTATGGGATTCAATCAGCCTCCATCCGAGGACGATGATTGTTTCTGACTAGTGCACACCAGATTTGCAATTATGATTTGTTGCATTGTTATATGGCAGGCCAATGCAGCATCAGGTATGGCGGTGAATGACGACTGCAAGCTGAAGTTTTTGGAACTCAAGGCAAAACGTACGTACCGCTTCATAATCTACAAGATTGATGAGAAGCAGAAGCAAATCCTTGTTGAGAAGCTTGGTGAGCCCAACCTGACATATGACGATTTCACTGCCAGCATCCCTTCAAATGAATGCAGATATGCAATATATGATTTTGACTTTGTGACTGAAGAGAACTGTCAGAAGAGCAAGATCTTCTTTATTGCATGGTAAACTTTATATTTTCTTTCCTGTTGATTTTATTATAGACCTATTTTCAACTAAGCATTGAATTTTCCCTTGTTCATCCTTGATTTCTTTAAAGGACCCCTGATACATCGAGGGTGAGAAGCAAGATGCTTTATGCGAGCTCAAAAGAGAGATTCAAGAGAGAACTTGATGGCATCCAGGTGGAATTGCAAGCTACTGATCCCACTGAAATGGGTCTTGATGTCATAAGAGGTCGTGCAAATTGAGTATGTGGCTTGTGCTTCTTGTTTGTGCCGTGGACTTGTTCTATTATGGGCGTGCCTATGATAGAATCTTCATAATTCCAAAGTGAAGGTTAGTTGTTCCCTAGATAGCATTTGGGATTGTGGTTGGGATTACTTAATAGTAACTTTTTTGAAATATCCTCCATTTCAACTCTCCAGTCATGTATTTTGTATTCGGTACTTCTGGCATTAGCATTGTAAAAGCTAACGGTATGCAACAATTTGTGCTGTAGCTTGGCGTGTGAAATATGTAGATGCTTTGATTAGTGACCTTATTATTGAAACTTTACCTAATTTCTGGCTCTGAATGGATGAGTTTGAAGCTCTGGCCATATGGATTTTGTTTTATTTCATCTTTCTCACAAGTTCTTGAAGGTATCCAAAACTCTATATGTTTTCCTTGCCACTGTTTTAAATGCCCTACTGGATCAGATGGTTGAACCAGTTGAATAGGGAATCGCAGACCAATGAAGAAATTTCAGAAACTACAATTTACTTGATCATTAACGTATGTTTTATAGCTTTTTGATCATGCATGTATGTGCGACATGAAGATTGCTTTTACCTCATTCCAAGCAGCGGGGTTTAGTTAGTGTGGATATTCTATTGTGTCAACGCACTAGTTTGGATTACATTCTCGATTTCATTTGCATTTCTTAATCTCAGTGATTGGTGTGCATTTGATAAATGATTCCTGCAGATGTGCTGCTAAATTTGCAGTTAATTCCAATGAGATGAGCTGCTATGTTTGCAGATGATGCAATGAGGTGTGCTTGTGAGTTTTTCATCATTGTACTTATAAGATGTTTGTGAGTTGTTCTAATATTCATCATAGTAAAACTATGTTTCTCTTGACCATGTGGATTTTATTATTTTTACTGAGCTCTATGATAAGTAGTTATTCTTCCATGGAGTTCTGCCTAAGATAAGTATTTATTCTACCATTGCGTAATTTTTCACATCCCTGTAACCGCTATTTAATTTTTTTTCTTCTTGTTCTTATGATATATATTATTAATCATTATTAATATTTTTCCTTTTGAAAATATAATATAATTTGTTTCCTTATATTACTTCTGTATCAGGTAATGTCTGCATATTGGGTAACCCTACCAAATTAGTATATTGGATTAAATTAAATTGATAAATCCAAAAAGGGTTATTAGTTTAGGTAAATATAATATACTAAATGGTATAAAAGGTGGAATTAGAATTGGTAAATTGAAAAAGTTATAATTGGTTATTAAGGGTGACAAGCGTGAGCATGAGTTTTTAGTCTAACATCGGAAGTATCCGATTGTATTTATTTCAGTTTATTTTTAAGGTTATAAGGGGTTCAAATATGCTATCCATTATTTATTTTGGCTTCTCGAAGGTGTTACAATGCAATAACGAAGAATAAAAAAGAAAACCTCCACATTTGGCTGATATGAATTGCCAAATGCGGGCCTGATATGATTCATGTTTATTATATTTTTACACATTCAGAGAAGTCAAAATAAATAATGGATTGTATATTTGAATTTATTGTAAAATAAAAAGTCCTTTGGAATTAAAATATTTCAACTTCTCCTAAATAATCCTCTATCTAAAAATTAACTAAACCTAAACGCCATGAGCTTGATATGATTTGCATATATATATAAAAAAACAGAGGAAAGAGAAAGAAATGAGATAAAATGTCATATAGAAAAAAAAATATAAAGTAATTGATAAATTTATCAGAAGGTTAATAAGAAAAATATTTTAAAAAGTACGCTATTTGATAAATACTAAAGTAGCATACATGTTTTAGTAATTCAGAATTCCACATACGCTAAAAACCTATTGGATCATCAAGTTAGTAGTTTGTTGTCTCTAAAAGTAAAGATACATATAAAACTAATGGTACATTATAACAATTTATTCAAATAATGGGAAATTACATTTAAATCCCTATTCAATGGTCATGCAATCCCTAGTGACAAAATCTTACTCTTAACTCCTTAATTTGCCACACTAACAAAGCCATATATTTTTTTTTTATGTATGTGACAAAATATAGATATAAAAGATCAAAAAATATGGTATAAGGTATAGGGTTTAGGGTTTAGGACTTAGGTATATAATGCATTATAATCAAATAAAGTTTATTAAGTTTTATCAAAGATTTTATTAGATTTTAAAGTTTATTTTATGGAAGGGAAAATTAATATAATATAATATAATTTAGTTTAATTTTAAGATGCTAGAGTCACGGGGGCAAAGTGTAAATTATCCACATGAACAACTTTATAATGACCGTTGGATTGGACTCGGACGGAGGTGAAAAGTCCATCAACTAAGAGCGTAGATGGCCGAATCGTACGGTGGATAAAAAAGCCCTAGATACACTGCCGAAGACCTACCCGGGACACTCTATATAAACATCTTCGTGCCGCTTGTGCCCTGAGGTCCACTCGTTTTCCTTTCCGCCGTCGCTCTCTTCTCCAAGGTTGAGATCGAACTCCTGCTGCTATATGTATGTTCCTCGTCTTCGAATCTTGTTTTTCGCTTGTGCTCTCTGAGTGAACCGTCGATCCTTTGTGGTTTATCTTGAGGCTGGAAGTTTACGGTGTTCTTGTTGAAATCTGTCATCTTTTCCACCTAAAAGTTTGTTCGATTATCCTCTGTTTGACATGCCATATTTTTCCTGTTTTCAATTATCACGGATGTGTTTAATTTTTCTGGATCTGATCTTGCTGGTTTTTGCTTGCTATTTTAGATCTCAGTAAAATGATCTACTATATAGATCTGTCGATCCTGATCGCATTGCTTTTCTATGTTGATTTTATTGTGCTTATGTTGGAGCTTGGTGGGATGTTGATGAGAAACTAGGACCGTTCTTCTAATTTGTACAGTATATTCTGATTTGGATTGTTTGTGTCGTAGAAAATGCAATTTCGGAATGAAAAATGCGTTCATTGTCTAATGGAAAGGACGAAGGTTCTCTGTACCTTCAGTATAGGTTCAAATCCTATTGGACGCTATTCATTTTTCAATTCGGATTTTGATTGTTGTACGATGGATGCATGCAAGATTGATGTACCTGATAAACACAGCTAAACAAGATGTTTGGAGATGATGGCTCTAATCACCAAATTTTGTTATTTTCTTTGTGCTTTGTCATGTAAATTGCAGTATTTAGACTCTTTGTTCATTTATATTTATGTTTTTCTTCCTACCAATGAACCTATTTTGTGCTTGCATTATTCCTGCTTTAATTCATGCAATTTATAAATGATGGCATGATTCTCGAACACAAGTTGTTAAAATCAGGTAGTGATAGGCCGGCTAGACTGGAAAAGACTGTGCCTGAGACTTGTCCAATTCGTTTCTAGAATAGGAGATTAAATATGAGCTTGAGATAGTTAAATATTCAACTGTAAATATGAGAATTGTAAACTTCTCATATTGGTGTATGATTTACAAGTTTATTAGATGTCTAAAACAAAGCATATGATTTAATATTTGCAGACTCCTAATTTTTTAACTATATGTCTTTAGCTCTGGTAAATTAGATATATTTAGGACTTCTGTGATAGTTATGAAATTGGGATTGTTAATTGGGGTACTCCCACCAGTTAGCTTTTCTTGCTTATATCTAAGTTTGCTATGCAATTTCACCAATTAATCCATTTGTTCATCTAGGAACCTGTGAACCGGAGCTCTTTTGATCTGATTTTATAATTACAGTGCCATGGTTTTGAAGATGCAGGATTAATTTATCGTTGTTTTAATACATTTAGAGCATATATGGGCTTCTTCATAATTTTGTAGGCATTGCGCAATTGTACACTTTTATCTTTTTGAAAGATTTAGATATGATTTTCTTGTTAAGTCCTTTTCAATTTATTAATGTACTTATTTACTTTTCTCTAAAGTTATTGTGTTTTATCTCCTTAGTTCATCCGGTTTATGAAATAATGACATTTCATTTTAACCAAATATTGATCTATGAATTAGCGTTTGTCTTTATTTACTGATTGTTCATCTAAGGTTTTTGATAAGATATAATATTTATGTTCTCCACTAATCAATTATATGATAATTAGTTGGCGGTTATGTCAACTAATTAGTTGTCACTTATTGTCGTTCTCAACTTAATTGATGGGATGATAAAGTCAATCGATACAGTTGTGCGTCTATTCAATTATTTGTTGAATCTTCATATGTTTCATTATTTTAATTTGGTTGTCTGATTATTTTTCCCTGTCCTAGTTCTGTTGCTTTAAGTGGGATTCACAATGGGGAAAGAGAAGGTTCACATCAGCATTGTGGTCATTGGTCATGTCGACTCTGGCAAATCAACCACCACTGGGCATCTCATTTACAAACTCGGTGGCATCGACAAGCGTGTGATAGAGAGGTTTGAAAAGGAAGCTGCTGAGATGAACAAAAGATCATTCAAGTATGCTTGGGTCCTTGACAAGCTTAAGGCTGAGCGTGAGAGAGGTATCACTATTGACATTGCTCTTTGGAAGTTCGAGACCACCAAGTATTACTGTACTGTCATTGATGCTCCTGGGCACCGTGACTTCATCAAGAATATGATCACTGGAACATCCCAGGCTGATTGTGCTGTTCTTATCATCGATTCGACAACTGGAGGATTTGAGGCGGGTATCTCAAAGGATGGCCAAACTCGTGAGCATGCTTTGCTTGCTTTTACCCTCGGGGTCAAGCAGATGATTTGTTGCTGCAACAAGGTACTGCTTTCGATCAGTTTGATTGATTTGTAGTTCTGTTTTATCTTTTGTATCTCTATACACTACAGTTACAAGAGTATCCTGAGCCAGTCATTTGTCTACTTTTGATACTTTTACTCTTTTTCCTCAGTATTTACATTGTCTTTTATGTTAATGTAGATGGATGCAACTACCCCCAAGTATTCGAAGGCCAGGTACGATGAAATTGTGAAAGAGGTTTCCTCTTACCTCAAGAAGGTTGGCTACAACCCTGATAAGATTCCTTTTGTTCCCATCTCTGGGTTCGAGGGTGACAACATGATTGAGAGGTCTACCAATTTGGACTGGTACAAGGGTCCCACCCTTCTTGAGGCACTTGACTTGGTCAATGAACCAAAAAGGCCAACTGACAAACCCCTTCGGCTTCCCCTCCAGGATGTGTACAAGATTGGCGGTATTGGTACTGTTCCAGTGGGACGTGTTGAGACTGGTATCCTAAAACCTGGCATGGTTGTCACATTTGGTCCTACTGGTCTCACAACTGAAGTCAAGTCTGTTGAGATGCACCATGAAGCTCTTCAGGAAGCTCTACCTGGTGACAACGTTGGTTTCAACGTGAAGAATGTTGCAGTTAAAGATCTTAAGCGAGGGTTCGTTGCATCAAACTCCAAGGATGATCCTGCCAAGGAGGCTGCAAACTTCACTTCTCAGGTTATCATCATGAATCACCCAGGCCAGATTGGCAATGGTTATGCCCCAGTCTTGGACTGTCACACCTCCCACATTGCTGTTAAGTTTGCTGAGATCCTCACCAAGATTGACAGACGATCTGGCAAGGAGCTTGAGAAAGAGCCCAAGTTCCTCAAGAACGGTGATGCTGGCTTTGTTAAGATGATTCCCACCAAGCCCATGGTGGTTGAAACATTCTCTGAGTACCCCCCGCTTGGTCGTTTTGCTGTCAGGGACATGCGCCAGACTGTGGCTGTTGGTGTCATCAAGAGTGTCGAGAAGAAGGAACCAACTGGTGCCAAGGTCACCAAGGCAGCCGCCAAGAAGAAGTGAGATTGATATCATTGCCAGGAGAAAACATATGGTTTGGTTATCTTCATCTTAGTTTTTGCTTCCACCTTCCCCTTCAAGTATTTCTACAGCTACTTTAAATGAGTCAGCTGTTAGTCTTCTGTTTCCTTGCGAGTCTAAACTCTAGTTTTAAGTTTTATTCTTCGTTTCCATGGCTGTATTTTTCTCTGTTTTGTAGCAGTTCTTCAGGTAGTGTTTGAATTTTGAACATTGTGCTATCAAGTTTGCTGTTGGCTTTATTTATGGTTTTTTTTTCATGAAAATAGGGCAGCATTGGTATGTTATTTGTATACTATTAAAGCCGATAGACGGCTCCAACTACTATTATGTTTGATCCGAAGGCCTATAATAATTTTTATCTTGTTTTTCGTGGAATCCTTCGCCAACATTTTCCCCCCGTGGTTTTCATTTGCTCTTGTTTCTGACCCACCTTGCTTCAACCAAGTATCCTCCCAGCCTTCCCTCTCTGAAGCTATCTGCGCATTGCATCGGTGGCCTCGATGTGCTCAAGATGGCCGTGACCACCTCAACCCACCTCGGTTGTTGTTGGCGCTCCATGTGTTCTAATGTTTTCCACTCGTAAATGCGTCACCACTGATGATACCCCCTGTCGCAAATGGTACAGGATGGCTCAGTGGCAGTCATCAAGACTTCTTTGGTGCAGTGGAGCACATGGATGGGCACATCAAATTTGCTCAATGTCAGTTCGACCAATTAACTCAAATATTATCAACCAAATATTTTCCACTCGCGACTAGTAAGTTGACTGGTTCAATCTCAAATTTCGAAAAAACAGTTAAAGATGTTCTAACTTTTAGCATGTTATATGTATTTTTTTTCAGCACTTGCAAGCAGCTTTTGACCACAAAGTTCAAGAGCATTAGATTCCTCTCTTAAGAGATAAGATTGTCACAACCGAAGCTGATGTGTAATTTTAGTGTTCCCAACGTAGACATAAGGAATTCTTAATAGTTTGCAAACATAAGTAATGTACAGACTAAAGCTAAAAAAATAACTTTAAACATTGTTTTAGGATTTTTGACATTATAAAAATCAACCTATTTAACATAGAGTTCAATTATGAAAATGCCAAAATGTATTCAGTATCATAAAATTGTATATTTGAAATCTGCGAATGAATTTTTAGGTTTCATTATATTGTCACACCTTTAGGTTTTATGAAGATGTTTGAAATATAATCTAAAATCATCTTTCAAAGGATATTTATATTAATTTAAATTTTTAAGGGAGTAGATCGGTGTCTTAACTATTTGTCTAGATTCCAGAGTGGGTAAACAAAATATTTTTATAAATTTTCGAAGAAAGATGTAAAATTCTTTCATTTTAATTTTTAATGGAAAGGTAGCAAGCATATCCCTTTAGCTATGCGATTGGAGTTATGCCACTGCTCCACTGAATGGGCGGCGAGATGTCGTCGGCGTACGGTGGCGGAGCGGTCGATGCGACGATGACGTGGGAAGACGAGATGATGAGCCTGGTGGACGATGCTTGGTTCCGATACCCAGACGCTATGAGCGAGGCAGCCGCGGCCGCGTCGAGCGAGGAGAGGGATGCGATGGATCGATCTGAGAGTGCTTGTGCCAGTGAGTTCCACGAAACCAGCAAGGAGGAGGCTGTGGTTCTGTCCGAGACTCTGAGGGATCAGGTGGGTGGGTTCTTGAGAGCGACGGGGGAACTGGTGGCGGAGCTCAGCCGGGGATGTTGGGACATTATGCTACAGAGCCTCGCGGCGGCGCAGCACACCTTTGTCGGGAAGAAGATGAAAGGGAAATGCGTCTCGGCGTCGCGAAAGCTAGGGTTCTTGAATGAGTTCCTCCCCGAGGATCGGGATCCGACGCACGCCTGGCCGGTCGTCATTTGTGTGTTTTCACTCTCGCTTATGGGTACCAATGCATCCAATCCAATTTATCACTTCGTAAACCTTTAGAACAATCATTAATATGATCACTAAAGCATTTATCTCGTATTACTGAATTAATCAAGAACTTGTCATCTCAAAGTAGGAAACGGAAGACAAAAGCTTACTGGTTTTTATTCCAGTGTTTTTATAAACTTTAGAAGTTCGAGTCACACACGCATCTATGAAATTATTACACAGTTATGCCCTGTATGATTGTCAATTGATTCAATATTCTGTGTCTTACATATATTTGTTAGTAAATACCTTCCCAAACCCTGATGGTTATGAAATTGGTGGGAAATTACTTTGGCTGCAACTTGCAGGTAACTTTGTAGTTGGATTCCCTTTTTGTAAAAATTAAGTTATCATTCTATTTCCAAAGCATCTATCTTTGCAAATGGAAAATCTATAACAGTTAACTTTGCACAGAAAACTACACTACAAAAAATTGCAGCAATTTTCTAAGTTGAATAAAATAGCGGTCATTTCCTCTATATTAGGTAATAACTGAGGAATCCTACATTGTGCATGCCTAAGAATTCTCTGCTGGCTACAGTTTGTAATTAGGCTAAACTTTAACCTAGATAACATATTGTTATCTTTTTGAATATGCTTAAACCTAATGGTGTGAAAAATTACTAAAGTTTGGGTGTTGGCATACTATTCTTAAACTATTTACAAAATGTGATGGAGCAAAACTGAAAAATGATACAATTTCTTTTTGTTTTTTTAAGAAAAAATTATGGAGCATCATTACTTATATCCTCAATATAGCAGAAAATTTTAGGCACGTATAGTTTATATAGACCATAAATCAATACGCCACCCTGTTTGTTTCATTCTTTTGCAGTGTTGATTGTAAGCAGTGGAAATGCATTCAGGTCTCAGCCGCAGAAAAAACTCTATGTAAGTCCTCCAAATGCTAGCAGGATTCAACTTCCAGATGGGCGTTTTATTGCCTATCATGAACAAGGAGTTGCAGCTAAAGATGCTAGGTTCTCTGTGATGATGCCACATTCTTTTCTTTCTTCTCGATTTGCAGGTGCATAGTGTTATTGTATAACCATCATTATTTTTTGTCAACCTTTTGAATTGATTAAGCTTATGTTCTCTCTTGTATAGGAATACCTGGTATTAGTACATCCCTTTTGGAGGAGTATGGTGTTAGGCTGATTACATATGACCTACCAGGATTTGGCGAGAGTGATCCTCATCCAGGCAGAAATCTGACCTCATCAGCTCTGGATATGCATCAAGTAGCAAATGCTGTTGGAATTGTTGACAAGTTCTGGGTGGTTGGGCTTTCCAGTGGAGGATTGCATGCATGGGCTGCTCTTCGTTATATTCCCGACCAAATTGCAGGTACTCTTGTGAAGATTACTTTTCTTATTCACAGTGAACCATGAAACTTACTCAAGTTAAGATATTATACTTGTTATTTTTTACCGTGCTTAAGTTGCTATAGTTCCTGTCTTAGTTTCTCTGATACTGCTGTCTCCTGAACAAAAAGTCAAATAATCTAACGTTATTTAGCATTATTAAACTAGAAATTAATGACCAATTTAATAGCACTTTAATACCTCAACCCTTTTCATCTATGCTGATTTTCTGTACATCTTAATAATAATATGGTACTGGCACAGTAATAATATGGTACCTGCTGTGCTGCAGTATGAATAAAATATTTTGTTTTAATTTTTAAGGATCATACTGTCTTTGTCAATGGATACAACGAGGGAATTGGATATATTTCCAATCAAATATCATAAGATATTGGAGATTGATTCCTAATGATATGTAGATTGCAGAATTTTACACTACACATATGAAACGGGCAAGTTTCTCTAAGGCTGAAAACAAATTATGATATGTTATCAATATCTCATAAGCTGATAAGCTATCCAATTTGATAAAATCTATGCCCTATCATTGCATATCATCAGTAAGCATCTATCCAGTATCTTTACAACGATGTCATAACTTATAAAAATAGGAAGATATACAACAACTCATATAGCTTCATCTGTATAGTCTCTAGTCAAATTGGGATTCTTTGTAAGGTTTTCTATGCATTCATGGGAAGTATAGTGCATGTTTATTTATTATGTTGGTTATTTATTGTGAAGAATAGCTAGGTTTTACACATACTCACTGAACTTTTTCTTCTTCTTAAATATTTTATTTATATCATTCCCATTGTCAGCTTGTCTTTTTGTAATTTGAATATCTGCTCTGTCACACACTTTGCTTCCAGGTGCTGCCATGTTTGCTCCTATTGTTAATCCATATGATTCCAGTATGAACAAGGCGGAGAGAAGGGGAACATGGGAGAATTGGACATCTAAGAGAAGATTGATGTTTATATTAGCTCGGAGGTTTCCTTCTCTTCTCCCATATTTTTACCGTAGAAGTTTTTTATCTGGAAGGTTAGGCCAGCCTGAGAAGTGGTTATCATTGTCTTTAGGGGAACAGGTATTGCAAACTTGATCATATCCTTCCTGAAATGTGTGCTCTCTCAAACATAGTTTATCCTGAGTGTTTCAGTACCTACTTTATATCAACTTTGAAACATTTCCCACAGTTTTGGTTTGCGAATAAGTGATTGCCTGAGAATCAGTATGCATGTGTATGTTTCTGCTAAATGAATTCTATTGAACTCATGGTTCTCTGCTCTACAATCAGGCAGTAATGGTAGGAGAATAGCAGTTACATATCTTGAAGGAGAAATTGAATTCTAAGTGAAGGCAGTTTATATTTTTGTTCGTACAATTTTTTTTCCAACTATTTGGCTCCAGGGTTTTGTGAGTCTACTTTGGCAACATCTGTTGGTAATGTGTCTTCTAAACTAAATTGGTTGCAGTGTCGATTGATTTTCAGAAATTGTCCCATACTTGTGCCTTGAGTCACTAATGGAGAGGCTTATCTGATCTTGAGGTTCTGATCGATTAACTCTTGATTTTTGACCTCATATCAGCATGTCATTTGCATGATAGAAATATGTATATCCACATGATAGTTATTTTACAAAAATGAAATTTGCCTTGTAATCCAGTAGAAATAAATTCATCTTGAGTAATTGGACTCAGCAGCTGTGGTGAAGAAGAAAGCTTCTAGATTCTATGGTTGCTTGGATTCCTAATGATAGACATCTTTGAGTTTGTATGTCTCAGTTTATATGCTCAGATTCTCAACCTTTCTTTTCAGTTAGTGATATTTCAATCATGACTGTTGATCATGAGATAACCTCACCTTTTTTTTTCTTCAATGCAAAAATAAATGTATAATTTCTGAAATTATTTCATCTTTTTTCCACAAGGGAAGTGATTAAAGTTATAGGAGATTTCTTTCTCAAGTCTGTAGCTTCATTTTTCTTAATATTGCATCATTTTCCAGTGAGATTACAAATTAGCAATCAAGTGATCACTAATACAGTTGAAACTATATTTTATAAGGTATCAGATATTGGAAACAACGGAATATTCTGTTCAACTAGGACATAAATACTTTGCAGATTGTAACTGTGGTCTTGAGTCTGACAGTTTGGCAACTCAACCTGAACGAAGTTGTCCAATCTTGTTAAACTTGGAGTTAATCTTAACCTGGCTTTGCTCTCCCAAAACTAAAAAGTTTGTAGTAATCTCTTTTAGCAATTTCTCTGCAGCCCATAATTGGCATAGAACATGCATCTTGGAGATCATTCATTTATAATTTCTTGAAATGTAATTTCTTCTGAATGAATTTCACTTACCAAAGAAAAGTTTCTTGAGTCTATAATTATGCATTTTGTTTCTGTAGGACAAATCCTTACTGGAAAAACCAAAATTTTGTGAGTTTTGGGTGAAAAATGTGGCTGAATCTGTTCGTCAAGGAGAGAGTAAACCTTTTGTAGAGGAGGCAGTGCTACAAGTATCAAAATGGGGTTTCACACTTGCAGACCTTCAAGTGCCAAAGCAGCCAGAACGAAAATGTTTCTTGCCATGGCTTAGATCACTCTACCGAAAGCCTGAACTTAAGCAGACAGGCTTTCTTGGACCAATACACATCTGGCAGGTTTGTTTCTTTTCTATCTTCTTGCCCTTCGTCACAAACTATTCTTTGCATGTGATAGATTGAACAAACCTCTTCTCTGTTTTTCTTTTTTTTGTCTACATAGCAACTTGTGTTGGGACCTTTCTGGAGCTAGAGGGGGTGAATATCTCATCTCGCTCGTCGGTGAAGATTTGCAGTGGATGAAACACGACTCGAGACTTACAATGCTAACGCAAGGATTTACTTGATATCCACCTCAAAAAGAGGTGACTAATCCAATGATCCACACAGCACATCCACTCTCCACTATGAAACAACTCTTTCTCGGAACAAACCGGGGGTGGAGAAACCTCATACAAAACTCACGCAAGCATACAACTCGAAACAAGGAGTGTAGAACAATACACAAATAAACCTCTTCTTGCTTGATCTCTTGTAGCTTGTGATCGCCTCTTGAAAACTCAGAAATGCTGAGCACTTCACCCCGAGATGCTCCAAGAATCGCCTTGAGTCGTCGAAGAAGTGGAGAAGAAGGGTTGGTCTCGTTGGCAGCAGTGAACACGACTTTTAAACTTATGTGTATAACGGTCATAATCTAATCGATCGATTGGAAGTCTCAATCGATCAACTGATCAATTCAGAGGCGTTCTGTGCTCTCGCGCCTTTCCGAGAATTACGACTCCAATCGATCAGCTGATCGATCCAGAGCGCTTCTGTGCGCTTGAACGCATCACGAGAAAAAATGTCTTCTCTAATTGATCAGTTAATCGATTGGGACCTTCTCTCGCGAAGAACGCCCTAATCGATCAATTGATCGATTAGGGCTTGGCTCCATCGATCACTTGATCGATTGGCCGAGCCTAAACTTACTGAACCCAAGTTTAGGTTACTCACCCAACATCTAGTCAACGTGACCTGTTGGGATTCCGTATTGCCGGATATCCGGTCATCCTTGACCTACTAGGACCTTGTCACAAAGTGTCTGGTCAAACTTTTAACCCATCTGGACTTTTCTGTACGTGCCCAGTCATCCATGACCCACTTGGACTTCCAATGCCTAGTTTCACTCACTAGGGCTTTTTATTTGGCTTCACTCATCATGATTTTTTCACTGCCTGATTTCACTTACTAGGACACCAAACTTTACTCACCTGAATTTCTAACTACCTGACTTCACTCACCAGGTATTTCATCAGACTTAACTCACCGGATTTTTAAACTGCACGACTTCACTCATAAGGACTTTTCAGACCAAGTGCTTGGTTAACACTGACACACTTGGATTTCCTCTTCTTCCAACCTTCCTGTTGGACTTTCCCCTGCCTTACCTTCAGTTAGGACTTTCCTAGTCAAATATTCAGTCAACCATGACCTATTTGACTTCTGTTCGACAATCTCCTTGATGGACAATTGCACCTGTAATATCCATCCATTGTCAAACATTGAGACTCAAGCTTGAGCCAACTCAACCTTAATCAAACAAGTCAACTTGACCCGGTGACAATTTCATTAACAATCTCCCCATACATTGTTGATCGGGGACAATTGCATCAACAATCTCCCCCTATATTGTCAAACATCGAAACTCAAGATTCAAGCTTGATCCAACTCATGCTTAGTCAATATGGTTAACTTGGCTCAAGGATAATTGCACCAACAATCTTCTTCTTTTTTATGCTTAACAATATGTTTAAGTTAAGTTCATTCTCCTCCTTTGGGTAATCTCTCTTTTGAGTAAATGAACATCTCCTAACTTAAACTCTACAAATTCTCTCCCTTTGACTTACATCAAAAACTCACCCTAGAGTCTTTATGGTCAAAGGTACTCAATGAAAGCCTCATTCATTTCATTGTATCCTAATGCTTACCCTTGAGCATTAACTTAGGATAATGAAGATTACCCATCTTCCTTTGTCTATCCATGCTCAACCTTTAGCATATATAATGAAGAAGGTTTCCAACCTTCGGTTTAAAAAAAAAATCTAAGTCATGTCTTTAAGGAGTAGCTCCCCTCAAAGCATACTTTAAATTTCTGTCATTGCACCAACAATGACCTGAAATTCTTAAACCTTTAGGAAACCCAAAATTTGAAGTTTTGAGGTTTAAAATTCAAAATTGATACTTAACCTCATCTTAAACTTCAACTTAGTCTTCTGAGCCATTCCTATCTTGTTTTCATCCAGAAAACTACCCTTAAATTCATACAAGCGTATTTCATAGGGTTAGGAATGGTTAACTTGACTCAATTTGGCTTAATGAACTGAAATCAGACCAAGACAGCTAAAATAGTCTCCCAATTGATCAACTGATCGATTGGAATGAGTTTGCTAGATCAGCTAATCAATCGCGCAAGCTTCTGCTCACGAAATAACTGCTTCAATTGATCAGCTGATCGATTGAAGTCTTCCCAATCGATCAACTGATCGATTGAGTTTCTGAGTTTTCTAAAATGGATT
>JBAMIB010000044.1:4795235-4833582 GCA_037177415.1 Kaempferia rotunda | reverse complement strand
CCGGACTTCAGGTCATCATGAGAATCTCCACCAAATGGGTATAAGTCCTGCAAGACTTAGTCCAACATATCAAACATGTATGAAACCTAACTTAACTCATGTTTGACACATATCAAAAACAGATTGCATCCAACACTTGTATTGCCTATTCTTCCTCCTGTTGTTGTCTTTGTCAAAGCACAAGGCATATTGATTGTAGTAGGTGGTTTATTGCTCTATACAAGTTATCCATTTAGAGCATGGTGGTATATTGACTATATACTGCTTTGTATAGGCAGTTCACAGTCAAACAAGTGAAAAATGATGGTCATCTACCAGTGCTCTCTGGTGGGTAATTGTTGACCTTACCAGAGTAAAACATGATTTTAAACACTGTATCCCTGACACTTATGATCTTTTCCTCATACCATGCATGGACAGCAAATACATATGAATTAAACTGTAACTCTCCTATGCATACAATTGACTTTCTCATAGTTGCAAACTTGCAATTGTTATTTATTTATGCTCCTTCTGTACAACTGTGAAATTTTATTTGTTCATCTCTTAGGTCCTAATTTACTTGGACCAGAAAATGAGATGATAGGAAGAAGGGGGGAGGAATGGGGGAAAGGAAGGCCCTAGGCTATGTTTGCTTGGAAGAAAGGGGAGGAATGGGAGAAGGGAAAACCTAGGCTATGTTTGCTTGGGATAATGAAGAAGGAATAAAAGAGGAGAGAGATCTGCTGTGCTGTTTATTTGAAAAATAAAGAATAGGAGTACTGCAGGAGAAAGGTTTTATAAGTCCCACTATTCAATGCCTGTTATACTCTTCAGCTTCTGATTGGGACCTTTATTTATTATTCGTCTTTGAGCTTGACTTTGCCGATGTTGTTCATCTTGCTCATGAGCCCTTTGCCATGGTGCCATTTGCTATTGCATATAATACATAGTGCAAGGTTTCACTTTAGTCGTGTTTTACTGTTTTATTGTGTGAGAAGTTAATTATTGGATTCTATTCTATTATAACAGCACAGCCTCTATGCAGGTTTGGTGTCTACTACTCAATGATAAGGTTCCATTTAGAATGCATTGGCCCCAGCTTACCGAGTTGCAGGTCAATGGTATGGAACCACACTTCTAATTTTGTAAAATTGAAACTTTTCCAGTAAATTGTTGGAATGTTATGGCTTTCGGTGCAAGGTTCACTTTCTCTCCTAGGTCTTAAATTCGTAAGGCCATAATTAGTGAAATAAGAAGCATAGTATTTCAGATTTATAGTTGCATGTGATTAATATAAAAAATTGGTGGTAAAAGTTGCAATTGCTTTCCATCACACAGGTTCTTTTTTACCTTGCAACAAAAAAAGCAATTTACCTCTTTGTTTAAATTGGCTTCCTGCTCAGTGTTCAAACTTTGAAATGACTTCTTTTTTTTTTGCCATTATCCATTGAGCCTTAATATTTGTAAATCATACTTTGAAGTTTATGGGAGGATTCACTATGACATTCTTGAGCAAAGTCGATGGAGATAACTTAATCATGTTATCCTGGACCTTTTCATGGTCTTCATGTTCTTTCATATTTTTAGTTCCTTGGTTTCTATGCTCGGAAATGGGAATTCTCTTAAACTCTATTGTGAGAATAACAGATACAGTGATTGTGTTAGTGTAGGCATAAATTTAAAAGCCTAACTGAACCGATTGGATTTGATCTGAACATTGTAATCAGAGTTTGGAGCAGTCCAACTAGCTTCCTACATCAAAATTGCAAAAGTGTGGATTTACTAGGTCACTGGCTGGTTGGATTCAGTAGACTAATAGGGTATTTCTCTATAATTTAACAAGTTTTATGTGTTGGAGCCTTATATTCAACGTCTGTATTATAGTGGACTGTACCATTTCATTATTTTGCGCTTCCACATTATCCAGTTACTTCTGACATGGGTACTTTATTGAAGTAATAATAATAGAATGTTCTATTATTAAAATGTGTCTTTTTTTAAGGCCTTTCTTTTCCTATAGATTTGTTTACGTAGTATAAAAAATTTTAGCATTTTTTTCTGAGGACATTTGTATGCTTAACCAGGCAAAAAAAAAAAAAAGATGATTGACTTACATCTTACTCTGAGATTAGGTTTCAAACATTTAGTCTGGGAGGAGAAATGATAGGAGACTAGTTTTTAGTCATTATACTTTGAGCGAGGGAGATGTTAGGAGAGACAAAGTAAAAGTCTACCACCAATTCAAGAGAAAAGAGATGCTGAGTGGACAATCAATAATTAATTTCACATTATGTAGAAAATACATGAAAGGACAAGTGCAATATGAAAACTAACAGTTAAAGAGTTTAGTTGTATGACCACTAGAGGCAAAGAAGAGGAGTGGAAGGCAGCAATGCTGCTTCAATGAACCTGAATTTTGTAATCATCACATACCCCTTCTCTGATATTTTTGAAGAATTTTCCCTCTTTTTTCTCGCTGCCCTGTATGATTTTATTATATTTTATTATTTTTGTTTTAATCTATCATTTGAAAAGCTTAGTTTTCTCATCTACCTAAGGGCCCTGGACTTGGCATGGGGCTCTTTGGAAGTTCCATTCATCAGGAGGCTCTTGAGATGAACCAGATGTGTATATTGTAATTTGTATATGGAAGAAGAAATTGGTTTGGTAATCTTCTTGATTAGGGCACAGGGTTATATTATTATTTAAAAGAGAGGGATGCGAAGTAGATCTTGTGGTAGACTAGTTTTAAAGATTTACAGGGATGCGGGCTAGGGGTATAAGAGAAGATGGCAGGAATGCGAAGGGAGAGAGTGTTGAGGGGCTCACAGAGACTAGAGTGATGGGTGACAATGTGACATCAGTACTGGTGTGTGGGGTTACTTCTGTGGGTCTAAGGGATGGGATGACAAGAGCAAGGAAGGAGGAAGCAGGGGCCGCTGCAAATGATGATGTGTGTCATTAACATGGAGAGTGATGTGTTAGCATGAGTGGGAAGGTGGCGAGTATGATGCTATTGTTATTGGCAATGGTAGCAATGGCGAGGGAATACTTATCAAGTATTTTAATCACTGTCAGGCTAAAAATGGACTTGAGGTCAGGATAGGGAAGGGACAGAAGGCACACATACAGGGAGATACAGGGATTGAAAAAGAAACACCTAACTCTAGTGAAGATCTTCACTATATTTCCACGTCTAGAAAACTATATTTTTTTGCCAAAAATTTACCATCATATAGGACACTAACATAACACCCCATGTTGGACTAGAGCTATTACCTTCAGATTAGCACCTACATAGTATTAACTCTTACAATATACAATAACAAAAAAAAAAAAAACTGTATAGGAGATGATGAAAATGGCATCATAAATTGTGTAAGATATTTATATACACAATGCTTTGTAATAATGTAATTATTATAAATTTCGTTTAGCATTAATATTATATAATATAATTGTATAATATTATATGTATTATATTGATTTTTAACTAGTATAATTAATGTATGTTCATACCATCTCAATCTATTTTTCTTATTTGATTATATATTAGAGCTTTACCTAATTGTTCTCATATACTATTATTTTTATTTGCCTTTTTACTAATGTCACACCCATGTATTTTTGCAATCTCATTTCAGTTATTTATATACATAAAGAATGCCAAACCATATATATCCTAAAAATGATATTTCAATATACATAAAACTCGGTGACCCTGTAACATCTTTCTAGTGATCCTACTGTGTTGGAGGACACAGTTTGTTGTAGTTGTCTTAATAAATCCTACAAATGACTTACATGAATGTGGGACTGACATATCTCACGAGTAGCAACTAACCTGATTGGTCTCATGCATAACCACATCCAAAAAGAATGAATCAGCTGACGTACTTCAGTATACTTTGAAGATATAATCCAAAATGGTGGAAATTAGAAATAGTATTCTGCAGTTCATGGCAAAATTGCACCATTTCAGGCAGATTAACATTTACTGTCGGGATATTTTGTCAATTACTTATATATGCTTGCTTGCTTTGAAATAGGTGTTTTGGTCAGAGTGGTTGCTAGACCAGGCTCACAGTTATTGGGAATAAATGGCCGTGATGATGGTCCAGTGGTTAGTTCCTTGCTTCCCTCACACTGAAACAACTATCTATACAAAGAAACCTAGATTCTTTCCCCTCATAATTGCAATCAATGCATTTTACTTGAGTTGATTTTTTACAGAGAGAGAGCTATTCCTGAAATCATTGTCACTTCAATCCACTTTGGTCATTGATTTACTTTTTCCGGACAATAGTTGCTATTATCAAGCATCATTAAACTTGTAGAATAGAAGGTTTCCACAGAACCAAATGAAAAAAATAAATATAAATAAAATTTTCTAGAAATCTCCAAGTTTTGAGGATATTTTTATTCATTTAGCTATCCCATTTTCTCCTTTTTTTAGTTACTATTATCTGATTTAATTTTTCAGATTAGCACATGTAGCATGGAAGGAATTAACAAAATTGTTTTATCAAGGAATGATGCTCGTGTTTTCTGCTTTGGAATCAGACTTGTCAAGAGGCGGACAGTTCAACAAGTAATGTAACTATATTTTCTTGAATTGGCAACTTACATCTTAACTGGATTCAAATTGTTCATTGGTGATAATGGCCCTTGTGTTACCTCGTTGTTCTTGGCACTAAGTAGCTAGATGATCCATTGGAAGAAACATAACCCCCAAAGATTGGCTTTGCTTTTTGGTTCAGTAGCTAGTAGCACCGGTATTGAGCATCATCCAAATTGTGGGAGCATCTTGTATTTCTATTTCTTTTTTTCATTACTATTTCAGATTTGTTTTATCTCCTAACAAATTGTCTACATCCAGATATTTTTATAAGGTGAACATATGGTGTATGTATAATTTTACATACAGCAAAGCTTGTCTAAGTGTTAGATGTCATAATAGCTAACCATCAAACATATTTTATGGAGACTTATTCTTGCATTCCCATTATCTTCTGTGTCAACCTTTAGTAGATATTAATGTCGAAATCAGTGTGACACTTATTTTAACTAATTGATCTTTCAGGTTCTTAATCTGGTTCCAAAGGAAGCAGACGGTGAGCAATTTCAGGAAGCACTTGCTCGTGTTCGGCGTTGTGTTGGTGGTGGAGCTGAGGCTGAAAATGCAGACAGTGATAGTGATATAGAACTTGTAGCTGATTCTGTCACTGTCAGTCTCCGTTGCCCAGTAAGTGATAGTGTAAAATTCTATGCTAAAGAAATAAACCAACCTTGGGTCAATGAATTTAGCTATCCTGGTTGTTGACCTCTATTCCTTCATGGCCGATCATTCTGTGGATGCTGACCAAAATCTTTCCCTAATATACCTTCAGATGACTGGTTCTCGGATTAGAGTATCAGGAAGGTTCAAGCCTTGTGCTCATCTGAAAGGTTTTGATCTAGAAGCTTTTGTAGAGCTTAACCGCAGATCTCGGAAGGTTATGCTGTTCTTGGAATTTTTCTTTCCTCAATATTCGTTTTATTTTCCTTGTTTACTCATCAAGAATTTCTCTTTTGCAGTGGCAATGCCCAATATGTCTAAAGAACTATGCACTTGAGAACATTATTATTGATCCATATTTTAATTGTATCACTTCTATGGTAGGTTTATGTGGAACTTCGGTTTGTACTATTCCATTTGACTTTCATGTTGCTTGTGTCATTTCCATATTCAGTATCACTTTTCTTGTGGTGCTAACAGCTTCAAAATTGTGGAGAAGATGTAACTGAGATTGATGTAAAGCCTGATGGTTCTTGGCGTGTTAAGGGTGAAGTAGAATATCGAGATCTTTCCAAATGGCATTTGCCTGATGGTACCCTCTCAGATAATGTGGATGTACAAGTAAAATCTGATTTTGGCGATCTAAGGCATGTGAAGCAGAAAAGTCCATCAGGGAGCCAATTTACTTTGAATTTAGGGATGAAATTAGATGCAAATGGAGGACCTGAAGATACTAGGGCTTCATCATCTCGGAGTCCTATTCTTAGGCTTGAAACTAATAGTCAGAACATAATAAATATGAGTAGCAGTGCAACTGGGAGCAATAAAGAAGGGGAGGACCAAAGCGTAAATCAAGAATTTGAAGGGCCTTTTAATTTGTCACTGAACAATTGCCACGACTTTGATTCTTTTATTTTTGATGGAACATACAGTATTGAGGATAGACCTCCAGCGCCATTAGAAGAACCAGATGTGATTTGCTTGAGTGATTCAGATGAAGATAACATCACATTAATTTCTCCTGAACCTACAAATGGAGTTCATGCTGCTGATATTGATATGGTTGCTTTTCCATCCCATCCCAAGGTTTCAGAAAGATACACTGAGAACCCTTGTCCAGAGACAAGTGGAACGTCATTCCTTGAGTTGTTTAATAACACTGATGATTTTGGCATGCCCATGCCCATGTGGCCAATGCAAACTTGCCCTCCGCCAGCATCAAACTTCCAACTTTTTGGAACAGAGGTCCTAGATGTCCTGGCTGATCCACAAACTACTGTTGGCTGTCCGCCCCTCAATGGCTTTGGTTTGACACCAAATAATGGCGAGGAAATTTCTGAAGTCCAAGAGTTTTCAAATTGTCATGCCAGCGCTGCAATGCAAGAAAGCTTTGTTGATGATCCCCTTGGATTTACAAATGATGACCCCTCTCTACAAATTTTTCTTCCTAGTCAGCCGGTTGGTGTAGCCCTTCAAGATGACATGATTAACCAAACTGACTTACCAAATGGGATGAACTCTGATGATTGGATATCTCTTAGACTCGCTGCTGGCAGTGGCCATGGTGAGTCTGCCCCTTTGAATGGATCAATTTCAAGGCAGCTGGAGCCATCCACGGAGACTCAGATGGATGTACTAAGTGATGCTGGTAAGTACCTTGTCAGCAGAACTACTAGTGCTTATCTCTTAATTATGATTCACGACCATCAGTACCTTAGAGCATCACCAATACAAGTGCACTACTTTGCTATATAGATTTAGCAACATTTGTCCTATTATGCATCAGAACTTAACAGAAAAAGCTTTAAAGGATGCTTAGTTAAGTGTTTTGATTTCACTACTTTATGCGGCATACTGTGTGAAAGCAAGTAAAGAAAATTTTTTAATTTCTTTTGATGATAATATATGTACATATATGTTATCAGCAAAATCACAACCGGTAAGGGATCTGCTAGAATTTCAGGCCTTAGCAGGGATTTTGAATCCAAAGAATTAACTGGAAAAGTCTAGTGGTGATCGGAGTTTGATCAAGGTGAATGAAGTTCGAATCCAATTCGTCCAAACTGATGGGAGTTTGGCTGAAGCTTGGGTGATTCAGTTCAGTTAAATACAACTTGCCTGAAATGGAATTGGTCAGGCATGTGTTATAGTTGGGCTAAGGTGCTATTTTAGTGCCATTTCAACGCCAAGCTGAGATTTTGGTCGGCCAAGGTGAGGTCTGATCTCTTGGTTGTTGCTACAGCTCGTCAAGCTCTCTTCTGAGATCTCCTTTCCACATTGCCTTGGCTTCCCATTTCTAAAAGTGAGTACCTGGCCAATGGGTGGTTACCACCTGCCAGAAAGCTGTGTGAACTGCTCGTTCCTCGTGATAATTTCTACAGGCTAATAAGACATGCTTCGAGCTCCATTCAGTTCAAGCCACTGCATATGGATCAAAAAATAAGCACACTTCTACATACTTAAGCATACACGTGTCACTCATCACAAGCTCATGCTATTAGCATGCTATCTTAACTATATATAAATTGCATTGATCATTGTGGTTTTAAGTAACATTATGTTTTATTACTCCATGCAAAATGCTTATTGCGTCTGGTTCTTATTTTTACGAATTTGCAGTTGCCTATTTTCAAATATCTACGAGATCAGATTTATTATTATGTTTTGTGAAATATCACTGGCATCTAGAATGTTATATGCATTCTGATTTGTGTTCTCTGAAGTCACTTGGTCTTCAGCTTTGCCTTGCACGTCTTCATTACGTAGACAATACCTACCTTCTTTGTTTTATGGCTTACTAACATGGCGACAATTCTAATTCATTCCTGATTATCTTCGATGTTTTTGCTTCACATTCTCTCTTTGATGCTTATTCTGTACATGCAGCCTCATTGCTACTAAGCATAAACCGCAGCGAAAGTAATAAACCATCACCAAGAACTCAAAGACCTGATTCTTCTCCTGGGCAGCAACGAGCAGTTAGGCGTCGGTTGTATCTGTCAATAGACACAGATTCTGATTAACTATCAAGTTGCAACTTGGTTTGGATTGGTAATTAAGAGGTGGTTTCATGTCTCACACCTCTGGGAAGCTCCTACAATCGCGTGTGGGAGAGAAGGCCAGCCAATCTGCAAGAATTGCTGGAAATTCCAATGCCCAAAGATAAACTTATATTGTCACGAGCTGTATGATGAGGTAAACCTCGTGTTTTTCAGTTAGTCGCGTCCTATGTCGGGCCGCAGAAAATACAATTAGATTCAATAGGAGAGAGTTATTGCTGGTGTATAATAATTGTTTCATTAGGTAATGTATGTTGTCAATAGCCCTAATACCCGATATTGGTGGCAGTCGAAGAGGGTATTTATCCACTGGCCCACATTGATGTTAACTTTAAATCTACAGAAATCCTATTAATTATTGTGATGCAATGATATTCTTCCAACAAATTTCTAGCCGAATCTACAGAAATCCTATTAATTATTGTGATGCAATGATATTCTTCCAACAAATTTCTAGCCGAGAATTTCGAGTTCAGGCCCTCATTCGGAAATGCCCGATTTGGTTCCCTTACAGGTCACTGTACCAAAATGTCCTCGGTCTCTAACACTGTTTCACGGCTTGATTTGTGATTTGCTACAATTTTTTTTTTCCAGTGGAACTACTTTTTTTTATTCAAAATATAAATTTTCAATTCAAGGTATCTTTGTCAACTTGTTGGCGAAGAGAAATTGATGGACCGAGAGGTGTGTTGGTTATTTGCTTATGTTCTAATAAACTCGCTGCGGTGCGACTGCTGCTTTAAAATCGAACAGCAAGTTAACCAACAAAATACAGCTTTAAATTATGTGGATTTTTTACGTGCAATATTTCCTAATGTAGAGAAAGGATCGCTTGCTGAGGGAGATGGATAATTTCATGCACCTATCATCAGTCATCGCCATTGATTTTACCAGTAAAAGTTCGAGGCTACTTTAAAAATGCTATTAAATCTTTAGAGAATATTATGACAATTTCCCCAGAGTACAATCTAAATTAATCAAACCACCACAAACAGACATCCCCTGGTATTGTCGATCGTACACTATTTTTGAGCCAACAAAAGAATTCTAAAAACTACCTGAGAAAAAAAGTCAGTGACGGTGAAGTGAGTGCCTTCTTAGTTCTTACTCATCGAGGCCATAGTCCTCACCAAAATACTTGTCGATCAGACCATTAGCCATGTTCCTGATCTCTTCATTCTCGTGAAATTGGAATCGTTCCATTGCGTCGATTCCGTCCTCCTCGACCAGTTTCGGGCCTTCACCATTTGGCATTCCCCTCATAACCTGCAAAAGCGTGTAGGTAGTAAATATGAAAGAGGAATGATCCAGCGAATAAACATAAGTATTGAAGCATGATGGCGCATTTAGTTTGACGAATAGAATAGACAAGGCATAATATAAATAAGTGTTCGTTTAGTTCATGGTGAATGGAATGAACATGCAATAGTTATTCTTATATTTGGATGAAAATTATTATGAGTGTATAGCAAATATTTTCAAAAGTCATATATCTCATTTTAAACTATTTTGTCTCAATTTGCATAGCATATGATGCGATCTACCATGCTCGCCTGGCCCCATACTGGTACATTGGTCTAGATCCCAGGACTGCATGGACTTATTTCCTTATCAACTTATTTGACTCACTAAGCCCACCCTACTGAATTGCCTGACCAGTTTGTAGGCTCGATTTGACCGACTTAACCAATCTGCTCACTTGACCCTACAAACTCACTGGGCCTAACCAATCCACCTACTCAGCCCAACCAATCCAACATGACCTATTGATCAACCAAGCTCAGTTGGCTTGACTAGCTTCTTCAACCCATACAATCAGACAAGGCCTTCCAGTTTGCTAAGAGAAACCAAACCAAACCACTTGTTATCTTGGTTTTATAGATCATTCAACATGACCTACTTGATTAGCCCAGCTTACCCAATGACACGACAGACCATTCTTTCCCACTCAGCTCGTCCAGTTCACTTGACTCAAACTCAGTCCACCTGGCAAAACCAACCTAACCAATTCATTGAAATTGACTAACCTAATCAATATGCTTATCCCACTAGGCTAGATTGGTCTCCCCGATCTGCTTGGTCTATGTTCATATAATAATTTTTAGAGGGTCGAATGAAGTAGGAATTTTATTATTAAAAAAAAAACATATGGGAAATATAAATTTCATATGAATAGGGAAATCACAAGTCTATGAGAATTAGTATTCCAAGTTCACTTTTGCACCTAAACATTACAAAGCTTATTCCATGAGTATTTATAGGAACACTACAACTATTCTTATGGACTAAAAGCATCATGAAAAATGGTAAGCTATCCACAAGCTATGAACTTAATGAAATTCAACTCTTAGATGTCGCATATCCATGTTGCTGCTTCAATAAACCCAATCAGCAAAATACTAGAAACCTTTCCATGGTATCATTCTTTCTCTTTTTCTTTGCTTCTGGGACTGAGAAGTTGGATTTATATATGTTCAGTGTTGCCTAGTCATAATTCGTTTATTTTTCTGAAACAAAAATAAATTCTCTTTAACGAAATGAAACCCTGATGGATATTAAATATGAAGGGTAGTAACTATCAAGAGAAGTCTGTGAATGAAACAAATAGTTGCTTTTAGGGCTTAAAGGTTCCTTAAAATTGGCCACTCACTACGTTTGATTTCCAGATACTCTTTCCATTTTCTAGGTTATCTAATGTAGGCATCCATAGAAAATATATCCTCATTCCTCAACTTTCATATCAATGATAATATTCAAAAAATCTGTTATCCTCTCATGAAACCTATAGTAGAATAACTTTAGAATTAATGTTCAAGGAAAATGATTAATAAAAAGGTGAAATTGAAAGCATAAAAATTAAAGAATAATAATTTCCTCACCAGTTCCAAAAACTGGAGTCCCAATCTTGCACTTTGAATATCTGCAGATCGAACCAAATGCACAAAGCCAGGAAGGCATCCATGTTCTATGAGTGAAACCAGGTTGTGCACAATTATGCTTGGCTGTTCTAAATCCTTTGACGGGGCAACACATAGGTTTCCAAGAGTATATGCTACTTCCTTTCTGATATCAAATGTTGCATTTAATAGAAGATGAATCAATAAAGGCGTCGCCTCACTAGAATAGATCAACTCCTTGTGCTTGATAGATCCTGCTGCTATGTTAGATAGAACCCATGCAGCTTCCTAAATTGTGATAAAGGATTTTATCAGGAAGAAAAAGTGAATGCTTTCCATACACATTAAAACTTTATTAGGGTTAATTGGTAAATCAGCTACCACAACCTTTGAATGGATTTTTTATCACAGCATTTCAATTTTTTTTATCTCCATAGCAATGTTCGTATGTTAAGTTAAAATCCATAATCTGCCTTGTTTTGGGTCAAGCTGATGTTAACTCGATGATATGGGCAAAAGACATATCACTCATTCAACCTGCATCAGCACCATGTCAACACTGAGCATTGATCTGGCCCATGACATATTTCCTCTTCTTTTTTCTTTCCAGAGGTTGGTAGGGCTAAAAATTGTCTCCTCTCATCCTATGCACAAAAAAAAAAAAAAAAGTGAAAAGAGGAGACATCAATGTTGACATGGTGCTGATAGGGTGATCTGTTGCTGCATGTCATCGAGTTAATAAAAAACAGACAGGAGCTAGAATTTACACTTAAACAAAATTAACGCCATGGATATGAAAAACATTGAAATGTTATGATAGATATTAAAATCCAAAAGAAGCTTGTGATAAATTTATCAATTAACCCATTTGATTATTACGTACCTTTTTCAAGACCCGATGCTCGCTTTTCAAACATTTTATCAACCCAGATAATAATTGTTCTGGAAAATAAATGAAGATAAGTTATGCTGAGCATAAAAAAGATCTCATATGTATGTTACTCGTCAGGAGAAAACCTGTGATGTTATATCCAACAACTAGGACCTTGTCTGTCATATAGCCATCAGCAGCTACAAGATTACCCAAACTGCGAAGCACCTAAATGAATGAAATATCTATCAGCAGGTGAAAATCTAGATTATCTGCAACTTCAGATATTGGAAAATAACATCGCTGGCATCCAACATCTAAAAGAAAATATAATAAATATTCCCCCAGGAATGTAGTGTTTGTATCATGAGGGGAGGAGAGCAAGAACAAACTAGGACACTAAATAACAATGAGTATCAACTATCAAGTAACTCAAGTTCGTGTATGTCACACTTGGGTTCTTGGGGTTTTACTCATTTCTCAAGCTAGCAGGATAAAGATGTACCTTAAGATGATGCCTAGTAAGGTGATAACAGTTCATACTTATCAATCATAAGAAAAGAATTTAACTTTAATGCAAGAAGATTAAATCTCATGGAAAAACATATTACCGGAATTAGCAATTGCAAACTCTCAGTTGCAACTAACTTTCCGACTAGAAGTTGAGCAACATCATTCTTCAATAGTAAACCAACAGCCACTTCTGAAAGGGCTGACAGATAAACAACCACCCATGCTACTTCAGTCACCAACTCATCATCCCTGCCAGTTCAGCGACAAATATAGCACATAAGTAGGTAAATTATCCAACAGGCATCATGATAAGTGAAGATCTTAACAATAGTATTAGAAAATATTGCATTGAGCATGTGCTGAAGCAAGTTCGAGAAATCTTAACAAAGTTGAAGGGCTTTTACCAAAACCAAGAATCTTCTTGTTAAATCATAAGTTATAAAATAAACTGCTCTTAACACAGACCAAAAAAAGATAACATTTAAGGAGAGACCAATCTTCCAAAATCTAAAACCACAAGACAATGTGTAAAGAGATTTTATGGTCAAATTCCTAAAAGAAAGATAGCGACAGTACCTACATCAAAAACTTGAAATGCCCTTCACTAAGCATTTCATTCCTCTAGAATCTAGAAGATCAAAGATTTGAAAATGCTCGCAAGGAGTATTAACAAGCAGATGTGCAAGTATTCGAGCATGATTGGTTTCTTAAGTTAATAGTGGAATCAGTTCCAAAAGCTTGAGCTATTAGGAAATGAACCAATCTATTGATTATGATTTAACGTTTCCTTGTGGCAAGTCAGAACAAGGACTAAGTCACAAGAGAGTGCAACCCAATGACACACAAAGCATGTGACAGTTGAATAAGACCACATACAAGGATGGGCCAGGATTTGAGTATATAATATGTGCTCTCAGATTGCCATACTCCATACCATGATAAAGTTTTAATAGTGACTGCCTGCTTCAAGAGTTTAAGCTATTAGGAAAGGATCTAATCTATAGAATTATAGTTTAACAAAAATGCTGGTTAGCTTTATTCCAAACATCAATCAATAGAACTTCTAGACAAGATAATCAAAATTCTCTCAAACCTAAAAATAAGGAAATCATGAAAAGCCAAGCAACAACTTACTCTTTCCTCAGGTGTTGCACAATTGCATCAATTACCCCATTGATTTTTATCAGTTCTGATGCAGCTTTAGGATGGGGTCCCTGCATGTAAACATTGAACAATGTGTGGATAAACATGTAAATAACACCTGTAAGCGAAACTATGACATTCACCAGGAACACACAAATTTTTGGTTCTTGCTAAATCCTTTAAAGGAATTTGAAAGTAAATTTTTATTAGATAGTTACAAGAGACTGCCAGATTTTATGAAAAGCAAGAATCATCTCTTCTACAGGACTACAGGACACTAAATTTGCTAAAATTCACTCAGGACAAATATATTTATATAAATATATATTATATTATCTATAACTGTTAATGAAACATTTCAATTTAATAAAATTAAAGAAATACCTTAAGGAGATTTGATAATGCCCATGCAGCTGTCCTTGCAGTGGAACCTTTATTAGACATCACTAAACGTGCAAGAGGTAATAGAGCTCCTTGTGCAAGTAAAATATTCCTCAGCTCTTCTCCTTCACCGGCAACATTTCCCAAAGCCCAAGCACACTGCTCAGCAATGGGCACCAAACTCTTCTCTACCAGATAGACAGTTTAGGTAATGCTGATAAGATTTTAGACATGCAAGAAAAAAAGATTCCAGAACAACTTTTTTGCCACCGAAGAATATTATCAAAAATCAACCTGGTTCACTAATCCTTGCCATTATTCATTATATACTACATGTCAGTAAAGTTATTTTTGAGTAATAAAAATGATAACCAATAAAAGCATATTATCATCCCATACTCCTTAATACATCTAATGTGGATGAATACTTTAATATGAAACATGTGAATGCAGCTAATTGATGCATATTACCTACATGCACGGCTAAACTACTGTCTGAACTTCAATGTAGTATAATTTTTGCAAGTGAACCTTGTAACTCTGGTTGCAAATATTAACAGCTGATGCTTTGGTATTTTGTTTAACCTTGACGGGGATCCTTTCCCCTACTAGTTAATTCAGAGTCCAGAACTCCTCATATATGTAAGTGCTTCTAATTTTCTATTTATATATACTACTACTCTGTAGAATCTCTTTTTTTATTATTCTTTTAGAAAAAAACTGGTTGCAAAAAAAAAGAAAAAAACAGTAGCAACCAAATTGTCGTAACGAAGGTAACTAAGGTGTAAAGTCCGGAGCTGTATCAGAGTATCTTTGATTGGAACAATAAGATTTTTGTACTATATCATGCAATGTCAATACAATTTCAGTACTTATTAACTTACAAGTATAAGAGTATAGCAATTAAAAAAGATCATTTGAGTAGGGTAGGGTTTATAATCTTGGTTGAGTAGCTGCAAATTGGGTTTAATTCGAACTTGATTTAATCAATTTAAGATTGAATGAAAATTATTTGTTCAGATCAAATTTAACCATATTTTCTTATTCAATTAAAGGAGTTTTGAAATAAAATCCTAATTTCTTTCTTTTATTCTTCTTTTTCTCCCTTCAACCTCTTGAGCGATTACTGTCTCTCTCGCCGTTGACTCTCTCTCATGATGACAGCGCATCTCATCATTTCTCTTGCGAAGTTGGAGTGGATCTCATTGTCTCTCTCTCTCACCAACTCTCTCTTACTCCTTCCTCCCTCTTCTGATAGATGATCTTCTCTCTCACTCTCTCCCTCATTTCTCCTTCCGTGTTGATGCTAATGTGCCCTTCTGCTCCCTCTCCTTTTGTTCGGTGTTGATATCAACTCGTTCAGCGTCTCAGCAAGAGAGCAAAACGAAAAATCTCAGCCATGCCAACAGGCACAACACAAGATTTTGTGTCTGAAGCACCATTAAAACAGTCTTGGTTGGTCTGTTTACACCTAGCTTTCATCAAAAAACCATTCATGTATAGAAGGATTTCTCCATGAAAGATGAGCATTTTAATCCTCTGACCAAGACACAGTTCACATAATAAATTCAAATATCAAGATGGCTTCAAAAAAGTTTGCATTTCAAGTTAAGGTTCTCATACATGCTAAGACCATAGAGAAAATAAACAGAGATCACAAAATTGGGATTATTTTGAAATCTGGCCGGTGAGACAAAAACAACAGCCACAAGGTTACAAGAGAATTATGCAGACTTGGACAAAATTAAATAAGAACCAGACATCATCTGTAGGCAGGGAGAGAATTTATGAACTTAATGATTGCAACTGACAAAATAGTAGAAATAACCAAACAATGAACCAAGGAGGCAAGGACAGAAAAAAAATGGCATACCATATGGATTTTATAACTTTACATATCAAGAATTGTTCAGTACAATCCACTTTGGAGCATCTAAAAACAAATAAAAAAGCGACTGAAAAAAAAAACACTCTGCTTAGAAAACTATAGGTGTCCAACAAACCTCCAATGTGAGCTACAAGCAAAGGAAGTGCGGGCATTAACGACTTTGTTTCTTCTGGGTCCCCAGCAGCTATATTAGTAAGACACCAAGCTGCCTCAAGCAACTGTATAATAGCATGACAAACATTCAGAGGGAATCAATTCAGATAGTCGGATGGATATGATTTCCTGCATTACCAGAACTCAGAAGACCACATCAGTCTTTATAAAATGTAGATAGCAGGAAAGTTGATCAGATAACATGAATGCTGAAGAATTATTTCAGAACAACTGTTTTCCAGTTGCAAAAAATTATTAGGAATTGGTAGAAGATGCAAACCTGTTCATCTGGTGACCCAAAAGCTAAGCACTGCACCAGGAGAGGAATGACTCCAGCTTGGAGGGCTGCTTTGACAGGAGGGACTTCAGATTTTGATAACAGCCGCCTCAGCTCACGTAATGTTTCCACCTTTTTTTGTGTAGCCCCCTTTCCACTGATGTTTTGATTAAAACACACCAGGCCAATGAGGTTTATGAGGGCTAAAAGAAAGCTAACATGAGGAACATGATTTTTAGCTTTCAAAGTGTCTATCAGAACATTATAGGGAGAGAATTAGGAATTTCCAAGAAAGAACAGAAGCGACAAGGTGAGAAAATAAGATAGATTGGAAAACTGGTTCCCTTGACCTTGATCCTCCATTCTCTCTGCCTTCTGTTAACTAATAAACCTATTTTCAAATTTATTTACAGCTCTTAAACAATCTTGCTTATATGCCTGTGTTAATGTCTCAACTTTTGATCAACAAATTCTTTTTGCACTTCAACCATAATTAGAAGTTAGAGTTCAATATAATTTCATTATTTAGAATAATCATTTGAACTTATAATCCCATGACAAAATATCTGATAATCTCTCACAAATAGCATTGAATAAGTATGACTAGAATCTCAGATTATTGGTTTCAGCACTTCCATCTCCAGAAGCAATCATATGGGTAAATCTGAAATTTGTTGCTTAAATGCATAAATCTCATATGCTTCAAATTCCAAGAACAACTAGGTTCATGTAAACTACTTAGTGAACAAACAAATATAATTAGTTTTCTAAATATTGGGAACTCTGCATTTGTATTGGAGACAATTTAATAAGAGAAAGAATAAAATGACGTACCTCATTCTGATGTCAAAGAAAATGTAGAATAACAACAAACATCTTGTGAGATGTTAGTGGATTTTCAGTCCTCAACTGATGGACTCACATTTACAACCATCAAACTGATAAATAGGCATTGTGGAAACCCAGTTTCATCAATATAGAAAGGAATCCAATGTTTAACGAACACACTAATATATTTGAAGTTGATTACCACTTTGCTGGTGATTAGGTTTTGTTAGAAAATCAATATGCCATGCAGTTCTTTTAAAAAAGAGATTGCTATATTTTACCCAGCCACTTTATCTGAATCAATGTCTTTTTTGCGCAACAAAATGAAAATATTCAACACTCCATCTAGCTTGAGAGTGTGTTAGAAATAATGGATTACTCCCACATTGTTATTTTTTAAATATATTATTAGGGTTGAGGGTTGTATAAACAAGAGTTGTACTATAATTACATTTACTAATATAAAACTTCCTCAATTGACAACAAAATACTTCAAAGGTTCATTCAAACATGATAATTACTTCATGCACAATTATTCTATTAATTTTCTTATTCAAGAAGCAGCTTTAATTTTAACTCTCAACAAGACGACAAAGGCAACGAGATATAGAAGGCTAACAAGAAGTTGTGTTTCCCAAGTATTAGGCTTCAACTACATTGTTCTTATCCCTCCATTCACCTCTATGCAAGAGCATATTATTAAGAAGATTTGCATCATCTAGAAGTTTGTTTAAGTTTTCTTTTTAACTTCCTCTTATCCTTGCCCTTAACCTTTATTTCTTTCAACTTGTCAACAAAACATGGACTCCAGGAACACATACTATTGTTTGTCATTCATGAATTGGTAGTGAGAAAGATAGAGTTTGATTTTACATTAAATAACCAACAAAATTATTTATGCAAATAATTATCATTTGAATATGACAAAACAATCAAACCTAGTAACTGTACAAATGAAAACAGAATTTTTTGGTGGAACTGCATGAAATTAGAAAACTGCATAAAATTTACAAGATCTTGAAAGTAACAGGTCAAACAATAACCTTACAACATATAAATGCAAAAGAAGAAAAAGAAAAACACAATACACATGCATGAGAGTAAATATAAGATTTTTTAATCTTTTTGAAAGTAAATGTGATCATGCGAATCTAGTCAAAATAGAAAGTACATACTGGTATGTCAGTGCAGATTTTAGATTGTCCACAGTTTGAGAAGTTTGAGCATCCAAAACTGTTTTTTCCTCATCAGTGTCCATGTCCCTTTCCAATGAAACTTCATTATCTTCAAAAAAAGCTTCTCGGCACAAGCGTTTTGCACGTATCAAGGCCTCTCGTTTCTCTTTTCCCACTGCAACTGCAAGTTGCCGCCTCCGCTGTGCAGAAGTATTATGTACTGTTGGCCAAGATAAATTTTAGCATCACTAATACACTAATATAAGCATAATTAACAAATAGACACAACAAAGAACTAATATTGAAAATAATTCCATCAGATATCTCCTACCCAGATGAAGTTGTTCATCTAGAATTCAACAAGATAAACCAAAAATTCTAACATGTCCTTCCTTGGAAATTCTCCACTTTTGACTTCAATTGGTCTTGACTCCTATACATAACTCAGGTAATGTGAGATTCAATAAAATAGACTGAGAAATTTTTAAATAGCCCATTGAGTGTATAAAGCAGGCACATACACTAGAAATTCTAACAAACACAACACTGAGCCAGTTAATTCCCGACTTGGTTATCAATGTAGAAAGTTCTAGCTATCTATTTTAGTTTTCATTTGTTTAATCTTACGTCAGTAACAGATCCCATTGCAACATGTCACAAAATAATGAAAATACCATCTGACTTAAAATTACTCAGTTGAAAAAGGACAAATGTTGAGACTTCAGAACCTAGGAACCATGGAATTAAATTTTCCATTTACCAATACCAACAAACACATGTAGCCACCTCATAACAAAAGCTTAAGGATATCAAAAAGATACTTAGATATCCATCACAAGAACAAATGAGGACGAATCAAAACTCTCTTGTGATGTTAGCGGATGATGGCTCTGTTTCTCAGTCTTTGATGCACTAGCAGATTCACATTCTGCAGGAAAAACATTGACAATAATAAAAGTCCTTCAATGGATCCATGTACTGGTTTTGACGGTTATCAACTAGTTGGTGCAAACAGTTGGCTCCATTAGCCTAGTCAGACCTTTCTATCACCCCACCAAATCGAGTTGAGGCTCAAAAACCTGAAACGAATCTAAGTTCATAGTTCACCTTTTAATCAAGAAAAAGATATACTAAGTAGCGAAAATCGACGCTATCTTAGCACAAGACGAACTTCTCAGAGCACTAGCTCAGATAAGTAGTAAACGATGCATAATCTAACAACAAAGCAGCGTCCTTCTTGCGCAGACGACCGCTAACTAAATCCAGGCCGACAAACCAATCGCTCACTTACTGGCATCCTACAAAATTATTATTATTTTGGGATATTTCAAGGGTTTCAAACCCTCCAAATCAGGCGAAGTCGATTGCGTATTTCGAACGTCCACCGGCGAAGCTAAAGAAGGAATCGAAGGAGAAAAAGAAAGTAGGCAAGCAATTGTACCTGAGGCCTTGAACGCTTCTCTACGGTACTGGGAAGATGGTTGGGGGACGCCATCATCAGCCATTTCTCCGGCTTCTCTCTGTGTCCTGCCCTCGCCAGTCGCCTCTCCGCTCCTTGTCGCCCAGGTTTTTTATTGGATATAAAACGACTATTTGCTCGAAAACACCCTCACTTTTATTTATTTACACATATGAGTCTCTACTATCCGTGATAGTCGATATTAATCAAGGGAAATTTCCATTCGGCCTTTAATTAAATTATTGAAATTCACATCGAAAATGTGAACTACTATTTAGACGGGTAGGAACAAAGTCCGAACCAAACCCGATCCGTCCCCGATAAGAGGAGTGAAAAAAACCCTAGCCCCCGATCCATATAAATCGAGAGCGAGCGAGCACGACTCAGCTTTCGCAAGTCCAGCCGCCGGCGAAGTGAGCGTCGAGGAAGGCGAATATGGTGTCTGGGTCGGGCCTGTGCACGGGGCGGGTGGTGGTCGACGCCCGACACCACATGCTGGGTCGGTTGGCGTCGATCCTGGCGAAGGAGCTGCTCAACGGGCAGCGTGTTGTCGTCGTTCGCTGCGAGGAGATCTGCCTTTCCGGTGGTCTAGTCCGCCAGAAGATGAAGTATCTCCGTTTCCTCCGCAAGCGCATGAATACCAAGCCGTCCCACGGCCCTATCCACTTCCGCGCGCCTTCCAAGATCCTCTGGCGTACCATACGCGGGTAATTAATCACCTTTATTTTGCAGATTGGTCTTACCTTTTCCTTTTGTTTGTCGGGTCAGAGATTTAAGGGATCGACACTCTTTTCTTGTCTTAGGATGATTCCTCATAAAACCAAGCGCGGTGCTGCTGCACTGGCAAGGCTCAAGGCCTACGAAGGGGTACCGCCGCCATACGACAAGAAGAAGAGAAAGGTTGTTCCAGACGCCCTCAAGTAAGCAATTCTTTGTCTAATTTTCTGCAATATATATAAAATGTCTCAATATGCGGATTAAATAGTAGAGTTTGTTGTCAGGGTGTTGAGGCTTCGACCTGGACATAGGTATTGCTTGCTTGGTCATCTCTCATCAGAGGTTGGATGGAATCACTACGACACTATTAAGGTTGGGAATTTCCCACTGTCTTCAACATTAATGTTTCATCCATTACTCTGACGATTATATAATTTTTATAGAGTTGCTATGAATAACGTCCGGTAGCTCCTTTGTGATCAGTACTTTGCTCATCTTCATCCGCAAACTATATTCTAATCGGCTACGTGGATTATCTTTCCACTTCACTTTATCATAGATTATATTGCCAATGATAATCAAATCTACTAATTATTTTTTACTACATTAACTAGTGATTGCCTTGGTCTTACCCTGTCAGCCTATTCCTCCTTACACTTTGGACTACAATTGAAACTTTGTTTTGCATATTTTATTTTCGTGATTTATTGATTTAATTCTCCTTATATAGTGCTTGTTAAGAAGATTCAAGTATTTGAAATATTTAATTTGCTATCTCAGTAGTTTGGATTTTTTTTTTGTTCTATGCATGTGTTGATAATTTCATGCTAGTAGAAATCAGAAATCAAAGGTGATTTTTTGTCTGTACGTCAGTACAATCATTGTTTTCTCATTTTGTCTTCTGAAGAGCTTTACCTAGAGTCTATTGGTATCTGTTTCAAAAACATTATCCAAAGAGCTTTAGTTAAGAATTTATATCGTGATTGTCTAGGATTGTAGGTCTATATTGCTTTTTTGCCTAAACAACCAGACATCTTAAATTCTACGCTGAAAGCCTTTATATGGTTAAACAATGCAATTGAAAGTGTTTTCTGAAATAAGGCAAGAAATTTTACTTTATATTTTGAACCAAGCTTTGGTTTAATTTGTCTATCATATTTTCAAAATGTTAAGAAGTTGCAAGCTCCTTTATCACTGGTTGTATGATTTTTTCTCTTTCATTGGGATGTATGTTGACGATGGTTAATTATATTTTTTATTTTTGCTTGTAACTTGTAAGGTCAGTGTAGATATTCAAGCCAGAATATTGTCTATATTTTTGGTTTTTTTTTTTTTTTTTTTTTTGAGGATTCTCTTATGTCTGAATTTCCTGGGCCATAAAGAATTCATGCAACGATTGCATATACTTCAATAAATCTTAAGTTAGAGACAGTTTGGTTCAGGATTTAATATTTTAGAGAAGAGCATGCCATGTAGTCCATTCTTTCTTGTATGTAAGCAGCCTAGGCTTACAAGATTCGAAAAGGTAGGAGAGGGACCTAAAGTATCACAAATTACTTAATTGATAGAAATTGATCCATCAACTTGTCAGGTCCAATCATTGATTCAAAATTCTTCAGCCCAAGTTAGCTAAGTTAATAGCAGCTCATTCACATAAGGTCTATAAAAGATTCTTAGGTAGTCCACAACTCACCATGTGGGATTGAACCAGGGTATAACAATCTGCCCTGCATAATATTTGATTTATAACTTAGAATCAACCTTAATCAATGACATCTGCAGAATGTTGACAGCACAGTCGTGCAGACAAGTCTCTCCAACACGTCATCATCCTTAGAATTAGGTCTGCTCTACTATATAGAGAGAACCATCTCATTAACTGGTTAGACACAACCATTAATCGTAAATAGCTCACCCATCTCAATTTGTAAAGAAATTTAATTAATTTACAATCCACCTTGTGAGAGCAAATTGGGATGTCACAGAAAGAGACATTTTTCCACAGGCAATCCCAATCTAACTTTTTTTATTATGGTTGTCAATTGGAAGGAGTTATGTGGGATAGAAATTGTATTCCAAGTTATGAAGGCGCCTGTATAACAAGTTGCTTGATTATAATTCCCAGGTAATCTCAATCTAACTTGCTTGATATGTTTGTTGCTTGGAAGGTTTTTTATTGGGGGCAGGACTTATTGTGTTCCAAGTCTTTCTGAAAGTGCCTTTTGCCTTTATTTATTTATTTATTTTTTTCTAAAGTTCGAATAGTCAGCATCACTGATTAACCTGGTAATCTTTTATACAGGAATTAGAAGAGAAGAGGAAAGAAAGGGCCAAGGTGTCGTATGAGAGGCGAAAGCAGCTTCAGAAGCTTCGTGTCAAGGCAGAGAAGGCAACTGATGAGAAGCTTGGTTCGCAGCTTAAAATCCTTGCTCCATTGAAGTACTGAGTTGTATTTGATATCATCACTTAATTTATTTTCAGCTGGATAATTCGGAGTTTGTTTGCCATTTTTGTTTATTTGGACCAGTGTTATGGGGTGTTTCTATAACTTTGCAATGCAACTTTAAATGTTTTTGAAATCAAGTTTTGCATCAGTTTGATAACGTGTGAGTTGTGTCCTTTTTTTTGAATTTATAGAATAAGTGATTTTCCAGATTTATAGCAATATTAAATATTTTTTAATTCAAGTTATGCATCATTTTTATAAGGTAGGTTTTTGTACTTTATTTTTGGAATTTACAAAATAACGAAATCAACAGATCAACAACAACATTTAATGTTTTTTAAATCAAGTTTTGCACCAGCTTGACAAAGTTGGATTTGTGGTCTTTTTTCTTGTGAATTTACGAAATAAATTGTTGGCTCAGAATGCTCAATTAGACAATATTATAATTTCTTTTACTAGATTATAGGCAAATGCATCCGTTTTATATATTAAATAATTGAAACTGATACAGTTCAAACACACAAGGGCATGAGAATCTTCATCACGTGGTAAAATGTGATTTACTTTCCAAGACAACACGAAGGAAGTAAATCACAGGTGACTATTAGCCATTAATGTAAATGGTTAAGATATGAGAGAGGTATATACTCGAATGCGTTAAGTTTCAACCTCTAAACCTCATATGACAACCTCTCATATTTTAACCATCGCACACTAAATTTGTGGACGCTTTTGATCTATTCAATTAAACATTGGATTCCATCTCTTAGATCGATTCAATTTATTGTTTTAAAGTAATTCCACGTACATGTTTAAAAAATATATGTTCCAGTATATTATAAAGTTTATCGAGCTTTAACCAAAGCTTTTAAAGCCTAGCTTACCAAGAGAGTGCGTTTACGAGGTTTGAAATTTCAAATGAAAGGTCTGATTATTTGAATAAAATATATAACGAAGAAAAAGTACAAAACTCTTTTTCACAAACAAGTAATCAAATATATTATCTTCCATCCAAATAATTGAACCATACAAGCATAAAACTCAAAGAGCAAAGAGCAATCTCCTCAGGACGGTCTGATAATTAAGTTATGAAAGATTGTCATATGAGATCTAGATGTCAAAACTTGACACGTTTGAGTATATCTCCCTCATGTCTTTGACCATTTGCACTAATGGTTAGTAATCACTCGTGATTTATCTCTTTTATATTAGCTTGGGGATGAATTGACAGGGACGTTGACAGAGAACGAATCATCTTTTTTGTCACATCAAAGAGCAAAGAGCACTCTCTAACTATAATTAGGCTTAGGAAAGGATGACATTATGTAGCATAATGTAATTTACAGATTTACCTCCTAGAGTTAAATTAGCTAGTGCGGAACATAGTTACTACCACAGAGTAAAGATTTAAATCATAACAAAATTGAGAGAAAAAAACCCTTCCCTTTTAATTTACCTTCTCACATATGATCAACCAACCATGTAAAATTACTAGGATCACCAACCATGTAAAATTACTAGAACGACGGATTTCATTTTTTACTACCATATCTAGCAATAGATTTGCTACAGAGAAGATACACTAGGATGCACAGTGTTGGGCTAGACAGTAAAATGCAATGGAGGATCGGGCAAGGCAGCCTTGCGACATCTTGCAAGACAACCTTAAGTGGCGTCCTCTGCATTGACAGAAACATAAGCACGAAACTATTTTTTTTCTGTCCTCTTCTCCTCTCCTCCCATGTAAACCAGATTGAGAATGTTGATTATAGTAAATATACTCAAAAGAACAAACACTACATGTTGACAAACATTACATGATGGAATCGTCCTTGATTGCGATTAAAAATGGCTAACTAAATTCAAATTTCATGTGTTACAAATAAATAGCATTGGATAAATCTCAAAAGAATAATAAATATTACATGAGGCCACACAGGCGTGGCCTGGAGCAGAACTGCTTACCATTAGCCTTAACAAGCGCCATGACTCCAGCAGTAAAGCCGGCCCAGAACACCGATGAAACCAACGGGTTTGTGCTGCGTCCTACAGCTGAATCCACACAAGTTAAAATAAGATAAGATTTGAGAGACCAAATAAAATTGATTCAAGAAAAGTCCAAATTTGGACCACTTATTTGAAGTCTCATTAAGGATTCTATCAAATCGTCCTCATTTTACCAACTAGTTATTTCATCACATAATTTGACGTACTGAAATCCATAGACACTAATATCATATTTGATTTCAATTTACATATATATCAATTATCTAATTATTTAGCCCCCACGGGTTGACGTGGTACCTACATAGGTGTTTGCTCCAATAAGTCTTAGGGTCAATTCCCAACGAATGTAAAATATAGGATGTCTAACCTCCCCTCGGAGTGAGCGATGTCACTTGTGCTCCAATTTTCTAGTTATTTGGTGAAATAATTTGATGACTAAAAAAGGATAGTACACTAATATCATCTTTAATTTCAAGTTACATATATATCAATTATCTAGTTATTTGATGAAATAATTTGAAGACTAAAAAGAATTTTTAGTTCCGTATTGCAAGTGGGAGGGGATAGATACGGCCCACATAATTTTTAACTAAGGATCAAATCTGAATATTTGCTCAAAATGGAAAAAACAATATGACACCTTGATGTAGTGTGAAACTTGTCATCGTCAGACCACCCATGATGAGAGCTGACGCAACAGGAAGATACTGCATATCGATAAATCATAAAGCAAGCTTGAGCTATAAACAGAAAGGCATTAAGGCAAATAAACTAAATAGTTTGTTTTAAAAAAAAATGTCACTTGAAGTTCTCAAACTCTTGTCATTTTACTCCCATTCACTAACATTGTCACTTAACTTTGACGAAACAATGGCATCGCAAACACAACATGACAGCGTTTCAGAGCTAACAATTAAACAAGTAATCATTCCGTTGTAAAAAGAATGATACTAGTAGTTAAGGGATAAAATGACAAGAGTTTGTAAAATGCGAGGAATATCTAGATGATCTTGAAGTTAAAGGGAAATTTTAAAAAAGAAGGTAAGATAAGGTAAAATAAAATTTCCTCAAGAATGAAACAAATAAACTAATATAATGGCTTACTGGTAGAGAGTCAATCCCATTGGCCTGAAATGGGCCGGAACCACTTCTGCTAAGAGTATAATGACCACTAATGAGATCCAATGCATCCTGTGAAGAAACATCATAAAAGTTATATTAAAGAATCTTAGTAGATATTAATAAGGACCACCCCTAAAGTTTACTCCAGTTTTCAAGAACCTCTTGAAGTTTTAAAATAGTCAAAATCTGCACTGAAGTTGTAAACTTTTCAGATTCACCCCCTAACCATTCACGCTATTAATTCCTTTGGCAGAATAATGATGTAGCGGGTATGGCATGTGTGCCACATCACTTGCTGTCAAGTAACAGGGGTATTTTGAAACTCTGGAAGGCATTTCGAAAGGAACTAAACTTTAGAAGGGAAATGAAATTGATTACTAAGGGAGATAAATTGTAGAAAATTTCCTCATAATTTATCCCTTTTTAAGGCTTAGAATGAAAATAATAAAATACTAAAGGTGGATATTTAATGCAAAAAAATGCAATAGTACTTGCAAAAAGTGCAACTATTACTGTTTAGGTCAAGTAATCACGTACTTGTCGAATCCCATCATGAAAATTATTCAAATAATATCGAGTGAGAGCACTTATTCCATCCTTTATCATTCCACCTAAAGTCTGCCTCCCGTATCTGTATGTATGAAACCGGAAGATGAGATATAGGCATTTACAATGCATCAGATAGATGGAAAATATGGTAAATGAAAATTGTAAACTCATGAACTTACCGTACTAGATCACCTTTTAGAGCATGTGTACCAGTATATCCCAAGCTTATCTCATCACCATGTTCAGCCCATACTAGCAAAAGTGATGATATAAGAAAATCACTTCTTGGAAATAGAACAGAAAAGAAGAAATGCAGAGTGCATTTTAGAATGATTCCTTACAGATCCTAAACATTTCATAGATGTCAGTATGTGTGGATATACATTCACTCGCTGAAAATGCTCCCAGTTGCTGCAGCTGCAAGTTAAATGATTTCCGTGCCAGAAAACTCTGCAATGAGGAATGGGATTATAAGGATTTTCTTTTTTAATTTTTTTTTAAAAGGATGATGGAAAAGAACTTTCCCAGTTCCCGCCATCTTAAACTTGAAGGCTATGAGAAAGAAAGAAAACTGATGATTCACTATGAATTGGTCAGCCACAACTGATCATCATCATTATCTAACCGTGTTTGTCTTATTTTTGGATCAGCTACATGATTTTCCCCCTCTATTGAATTACAGTTAAGGTTAAGATTCAAATTCAAGGGTTTAAGCACCTCTTGTTGTTGAGTGTCTAGGACTGCTGCAACCAACTCTCAACCTTCTTCATCCAGAATTCAAACCAACATCCGTGGTTTTGCATCAAACATAGGGAGATGCCAAATGAAATTAAACAAGAGCCAATAGCACCCACATTCTTTTGTTACTTGTATTTTGATATAAATTACAATACTTTTTAACCACAAATTAGCCTGAAGGGGGAAAAAAAAAGATCAAAATCGCTAGGAAAGGAAGTCAATGCATTGGACAAGAATAGCAGGATCAAAGGCATGACCTACTGCAAAGATGCTACATGGTGGTGGTCACAACTCAAAATTTACTCGGTTTTTGGAACAAAATAAGAAACTTGAAATTAGAGTTTCACTTGCAAACCTGAGTAACATTTGTGCGATCCAGGCAATCTATGCAATTAGACCTGACGATTCCCTTCTGCTCCAGAAGTATTTGTCCATCAATTTTCATCAGAAAATATCTGCTCAGCTGGCACAATGATGCAGTAAGAAGAATTATTTGCAATAATAGCAGTGACAATGAAATTACATTAAAAAAAATAATTATTTGTTCAATTACCCTTGGCTTTCCACTTGATCTTTGATTTGATTGTAAAGAAGTTGTAAGTTATCAAAATTTCCTTTGGCACATGCATGATGGAAATCAAAAGGTACATATCTGCAAAAAGAGGAAAAAAGAAATGGATGAGAAACTGAGACAGGAGGCCCATAAAACATCCAAGAGTAACTTTCATAACTATCAAGTCATAGACTAACACACTTCCGCCAAGAAATGTAATAAAAACTGAATTTAAATATAGACTAAAAAAGTCGATACAGCATGAACTTTCAGAATTCAACTTATTTGATGCTTCTGAATTCAAATGGATCATATCTATCCTCTGAAATATTGGACATCTGCCTCCAATTGGGTGCACAGATCCCCTATTTAACTCCTAGAAAATAACCTAATAGATTGTGTTTTACACAGTACAAACAAGAAGCAGTGTCAAATTTGCTCAATGGATTTTCATAACTATGGTTCTTTATACTACCAGTATTAAACATTTCAACTGCATAAATGTGAAATTCGATCAGTCCAACAAATTGAGAGAGTTCATTCTGTTATCCATCTATTTTATAGTTTTTTTTTTTGTTTGGTTACCGTTAAGCTCATGACTTTTCAATCAAATTTGCAGCATTTAACAACTCCCATCAGCGATTCTTAAGAAACATCATTTTTCTGTGAATGCAAAATACATTGGCAACCATCCCCAATAATGACATAAACCATTGGTTAATCAGTGTCAACTGTCAACAAGGATGGTGCTTAAAACTCATTATACATTGACATTATTAACCAAAAGAAGTGCAGTCAATACCTAATATTAATGGAAAATTAACAATAAGTTTTATTGATTAAATCATTAATCACTGGCACTATTAACCAACAGAAAGTTTAGCCAATACCTAACATATGGAAGATTTTGTATCGCAGCCAGAAATGCTTCACTAATCATTGACATTATTAACCAACAGAAAGTTTAGACGATACCTAACATATGGAAGATTTTGTATTGCAGCCGAAAATGCTTCACTAAGCTGACCCTCTTCACCTTCCTTCAAAATCAAGTAAACTATGAGGAATAAACCAAACAATAAGAAAACACCATTTACAATTTTAATTGGAAAATTTTCCCTAAGTAAACAACTCAATTGCTTATGTGAATTTATTTTGCATCCTTATTCAAATAGGAGAGTCCAGTTTTCTCTAACAGCAAGTGCATATAGCCAGGAAGAGTAAAGATAAAAAATACAATATAAAGAAGGAGAAAAATAAATAACTTAGGAATTTTAAGGTCCATTCTACCCTGCAAAAGTGAACTCCTAGCGAATTCAACATAATGATATATGTTGATTAACAAACCCTGGTTAGCCATTCTAGTTCAACATGTTCATTAACTACAAAGTTAGAACATGAAAATGTCTCTGCAAGAGATTCACATTTCCAGAAACTCTTAATAACCAATAGCAAGAGCATCTGACATCTTCAAATTGGATGAAGATATAACGGAGATTAACAGTAACATGGAAATTCAAACATAAGCTGAGAAAAGGATAAAAAATTGTAACCAATCTGACAGCATTGAGAAATATATCAACATATTCATCTATGAAATTTTTTTCATGAACCCAGATCTAAGCCAGGTCAATGAAAAGTTTCCACCTTATTCACCATTGCAATTTTACTATTTGTGTTACGTTGGGTCTTGAATTTCCTCTTGGCCTGTTTATAAAAATCTCTTGCATTTTTTTACAGTTAAGACAACATTAGACCCAAAACTGAAGTTGCACCGTATCTCAAATTGTATATATTAGGTGATGAAGCCCTCCGTCTAATTTCTTTTAATGGCTTTCATGTGATAGGGAGATTTGAAAAGTGAGTGGAGAAGATGAGTGACAGAAGATGAACAGTGGCAACCTTTTGCGCTGGTGGATCAGAACAGTGGAGGACAGATGGAAGGGAAGAAAGAAGTGATGAAGATGCACCAGAATGAGAGGAAAGTGATCCAAATGAATTTGGTCTCTAACTGTGCTTCATGTGGCACTATGATCATCAATCTCACAGATTTTGTCTAAATCAGTTACCACACACAAGAGAACAAAATAAATGCCAAAATGGGAAATATTGTATTCTTGATTAATAAGAATAAAATAATTCGAGAGAGGATCTCTTCTATAAGCCTTATAATAGCCTGGTCACATAAGACAAGAAAAGTTAAACTAGGTTATAAGCCTGAAGTTTAGGATCATAAACATGTTGATTTTATTGGACCTCGTTCTTCTTTTGATATTATCTATTTGTGGTTAATTAGTTTTTGTTATGATTGAACACTCTAAATCTCTAATATAGTATCCTATTCTTGATAAATTGAATTAGCAAGCACACTTGTCACTTAGATGGTGTTTACACTTATCTAACTGAATTAAGTGGTGCTTATTCAGAGCAAAAAGATTGAAGTCATATCTTCAAAGCAAAGAACTAGTTTTCCATTGAGTTCTTCACAATCATATAAAACCACATCATTAAAGTACCAGAGCCACAATATATCAAACCATCCACATCATAACCGTCAGCCCATCCTCAATCACCCATGCAAGACTAACAGTGCACCACAAGTGGGCAATTTTAACATATATAATTCATAGAAATAAGAATAAGTTATAATTTAATTAGGGAACTTTATCTGAACAAACCCTGTGTAATTAATTTTACCAAAACACATCAAAATAATTTTTTTCTACCAAAGCACATCTCACTTTTTCTTTTCTTCTTGTTTTACCTTTCAATTTTTTAAATCCCTTATAGACTTATTCTCACCAATTTCCCACAAGCTGATTTGTTTATAGCATGATTTAATTAAATCAGCATGCATGTTACTGATTGCCACATAATGGTCTGCTAGCTGATTTGGAAATTAAATTGCAGATGAAATCACTCAAAAGCAGTGTGTTTGAGTTTCTTTGCACCAAAAACGTTCATTTGCAGTCTCTCACATCCACTAGTATATAAATATAGATGAACGCCGTGCAAGTTGATTTTCTAATTGGAATAGAACGGTTCACAAGCTGATTTCAACTTGCGGCATGATTTTAACTCAAAATTGGTCTGTTTAAATCAGTTTGGTTTGTTATTGGAATGTGTTTTGATAAAAAACTTAGAGTGTGTTCCAGTAAAATGCCTGTTTAATAAAAAAATCCATACAACAAAAAATGGGCGATGTATTTATGCCGTAGTTAAAAAAAATGCAAGAACTCACTTTATCAGTTAGGTCAACAGCTATTGTCTCCCCATATCTTTGTACAAGATCGTGAAAATGACGCTCTACAACCTTCGGCTACAAGAAACAGATTTTAGTTTCACAGAAGACCATTCTTTGAGAAGGAGAAAAAATCAAAAACAATATATGCACAACTACGAAAGAATCAGCGCGACCTTCATACCGTTTCATCATGGTTAATTATATTGAGCTGTGGTTTGTAGCTTAAGTCTACTATTTGCTCCCATAGAAGTGGAATAGAACCCCGAATCTAATAGTCAGATAATAATATGTGAATGAAAAAAAAGGTTAGGAAAGCCCAATGCAACATTTGAAGTGGAGACATTAGAACACTTACATAGGTACCTGAACTATGAGCATAATTGAGTAATTAACATAAACAAAAAAGAGTAAACTGTAGATGCAAATGAAATTTATGACAAAAAAATGCATGAAAGAGACCACATAGAGTCCCAAGTATATTGTTTACCAAACAATAACTTCTCTCTCATGTGGAATTTGATTAAAAGAAAATATTTCTTCATTGGATGAAATCATTTCAGTTAAACTCATCATCTAAAATATTGATCTTTCTTCCATGACAGATAGGAGCCAATACATGAATAGATCACCTGTAAAAATGAAGACCTAAATCCTTCAAACTCTAGAATTTGTTCAGTTTCAATAAAATTAGCAGCTGCACCTTCCAAATTTGCTCCTCTTCTCCACATCCTAGTTCCTGTTTCCATAATGAAAAGACATACAATATTAGATAAAACATTATCTGATGAGATAAATTACATATTTATGCCAAATCTTCATTTCTTTTTTCCTTTCAAGGAAACCAGAAAATGAGAATACTAATATACACACCGGTGGTGTGTTTTCATCTTACCTAGACGACGGTTGCACCTTCTTGAGATCAATAAAACTCTGGCAGGTGAATCTTTAAAGGTGAACTGAACTGACTTAAAGCCTTACCCAATGTTAAGAGAACTCCTCAACCTTCTTGAAATACTGACAAAGAATAACTTTCTTGACTTATAAATAACTAAAAGAAGTTTATATAATTGCAAAAAAAAAAATCTAGTAACCCAAAACGCTTAATGACATTTAGCATTGAAGTAGAAGAATGGAGTTAAAACGTCAGGAGAGTAGCATCATGTTGACAAAATGACTATGAACACTTTCATTAACAAAATGTGCTACAAATTTAAGGATACTTCCTTGTATCACAGGAATGGTAAAAACATCAAGCTGCAAAAGAACAGATGTATATAAGTACTATAGATACCGTACATGGTTAATCCAAAGAACTTCAAATAACATATTCGCAACCTTATTCTCAATAAGCTCCTCCATCAAATTACGATTCCATAAAAAGCGTGGATCAGCCTGAATAAAGAAACAAAAAAATGGTTTCACTATCAAAAGAACCAAGACTAAAATTGCTGGAGAAGAAATGGAACATTACGACTTTATATCTACTTGCATTACAATTACATGATTAAACAGTAAAACAGAAGAGACTTCCAAGAGAATGTGAAGAAATATATATACTTTTACAGGAATATCTGGCGATAAGCTATTGCTGTTCAGAACCTCAATCGTGATTCTGATTCACTGGGAAATTTATTTATTCCATCTGAAGACTGGCAGTTTTTATATAACTGACTTTTTCCTTTGATCAAAGGGCTAGCCTTCTGCTGGCTTATATATCAGCAATTAATGGCTAAAGGAAAACATTATGTATTTTTATCACAATCTCTGGGTATGTAGCCTAAAGGACTGACTAATTATTAGTAGTGTATCTCTAACAATAACACTAATTAATTGAAAATATAGCTGATTGTTATCGCTCTCCTTCAAACTCTTGTTACATGAAATAGGAAGTCTCCAAATATAGGAATCAAAAGAGTCAAAATATATGATGAATATGCCAAAGATAGCAAACGAGTGCAACTGTTTTGGAAATACAATTTAGACAGAATACAAAGATGGAATAAAATTCAGAAATGCAGAAAAAAATACAAATAAGGATGATATTAGACCTGTTTCCATAGAGATTTGTGTATCCTTTCTTGAGTCAACTTGGAAGCCCTCTGCAAGCTAGAATACCAGTCAATAGTCATGCTAACCACAGTAAAATCTAAGTGTGATGCACTGTACCCCACAGTTGGATTGCCAACCAAGAAAATCCATTATAGTAAAATTCTTATCTGATGTAATGTTATTAAGGCTCGGAACAAAATTCAAGCAAGAAACATGGTCGGTACTTACTTCAGTGTCAAATCTGCTTCATATGAATAATATAAGCCAGGAGTTGATTCTATGATTCTGAGAAGAGACATAAAGTAAGCCTCATCTTTTCTCTGGGCAAAAGCAAGAGCACATTAAGAAGTGTTAAATGAATACTAAATCTGTGATCCTTTCCTCGCCTTTGTCTAAGAATTAGTTAAAAGAATATTAACAGAGATATAATAATGTCTAGAATGGAACATATAGATCATACTTCTTGAGAAGTTGAATGCTTTAAAGCCTTGTTGCAGAGTAAAACTCTCATTGATGTCACATTGAACACAGGGAAACCGAGATAACTTCCAACTTCTTTCCGGGAAGTAATAAGAAGCACATATGTTCCTGAAAAGAAGTTACAAAAAGAAAGAAATATGAGACAATTATATTTCTCCAGCACTAAGATCTAAATTCCTACTGATGACTATTATGGGATTCCTATCCAAGTTTTCAAGTATCCTCTTTATGCACAGACCTGAAAAGTATAGGAAGTTTGAAGAAAAACTTCATTGATTCTGTTAATGAGTTTTTAGAGTTAAGTGTGTTAGAATATATGATTTTGGTCTCTCATAGGGTATTATGTTATTAGATGTTATTTAAGTGTCTTAAATGCACATGTGATAGTTCTCATCAACACAATACAACTCTATCCTCTCAAGTTGGTAGCAGAGAACCTCACCTTACTTTGCACTCCTTTCATCCCTCTCCCCCTTGTGAATCTCTCTCACACATCTACCTTCTGTTCTCAATTACCCTGCTCCTGTTTTTTCTTATGATCCACAGAACATGCAAACCTCTCCCTCACATGCTACCTTGTTGAGGTAACAGATTTTTGCATGTGCTCAACATCTACATTGATATCTCTCCCTTTGCTACAGGAGCCTGTGTGTCCAGACATGGCAAAGCTCCTCCTTCCCTCTTCCTTTGCAGCAACCTCCCATCCTCTCTCTTGTACACAGAGTTGCCACAGGCCCATCACCTTGAGAAAAGGTCGTAGAGCAGCTGATCCCAGTATTGCTTCCATCCACCAAGATGCAGCCCTCACCTTCACACCTTTGAAGTTGTCGATCTTGTCTACCTACCCGTCCTCATTTGTCCCTCTTCTCTCACTGGAGTTCTCAAGTAGAAGACCCTAAGGAAGTGAAGAAGTGGGAGAAGACATCCTTCAGCCAACATCAGGTTGTAATCTCTTGGAACCAGAGAAATAAGTAGTGCTGTAGGGGATAGCAAGTAAAAAACTATCGCAGAGACATGTGCAAAGAATCACCTAACCCTTCAAAAAATACAGGGAATCTATTTAATTCTTGATCTGCCAATGGAAAAGAACCTCAAATCAATAATCAAATTACTGGAAGTTTTGCTACTAACTTTTATCAAACACAATAGCCACGATAACTAGTCCAGTTCCACCCTCCCAGCATCTCTTTTGAAAAATGAAACAAGATGGGATCAAGAACATAAGCATGAAAATCATAATCACAAGAATCATGTCAAAACATTTTCATAACTTATTCAGAATCTATAATTTAACTAATAAAAACACAGATATTAAACCTTGAATGATGTAGTTTCACTCACCAAAGAAGATATGATTATATGAACTTGAATATTAATAGTAGAAACCCCATATAATGTGGTAAACCAAAACCGTGAAGCAATATTAGCTTGGATATTGCATAGTTAACAACTTAACAAAAACTAAATGTACCTGCAAGCAACCTTATAATTCCAACCACTCCAAAAATTGTAGAGATTTTTGAAGTCACAGAACTAAAATTTTCTGCATTGCAAATATGGAATTAGCATAAAGTGAATGTCGAAAACTAATATATATCTCATATATGAAGGGATCATCTTTTAGAAGTTAAATAAAAATAGCAACTTATTCAATGTAAAAAAATTAGAACATTCAAGAACCTTAGGATATGGTTAAGTTTAATAGCCAAAGAATCAGATATGATTTTATCAACAGAGAAGAAGCTTACCAAATTTGGCTACTTTCCTTCCTGATTTTATTTACTCATCCCATTTTCCCTAAGTAGCAAATAATTATTTACAGTTATTCATCTCACTTTCCATCCTCCAAGTAAGCATAGTTAGAAAATTCTCTCTTTCCTACCCCTCATTTTCCTTTCCCTCTTGTCCTTCATATTTTCTGACCTGCCAAATCCTAACTAATTACAGCCCAAGCAATCACAACACATGAAATGGAGGTGTATGCACAATCATATCATAAGCTTCCATTAGAATTATTTTGCTTTTCTGGGCATAGAAGGTGCCAAGCGGACAGAAACGGTTGTTTTGAGTTTTGACTAGACATTCTATAAGGAGTAAAATTACATCCAGTGTTTCATGTCTCACATCTAAAGAAAAATTGGAGAAAATAAAGTTATTTAAACTGAGTTTCCAGATACCAATTGGAGAGCTAAAAAGTTATTGTAAGCTATCTAGCAAAGTGTTCTGCTATGAGTGGAAAACAAACTCAGGTTGAAATTCTAAAGCAGTGAACTAGCTTATCATAGGAAGATGATACATTCAAGATATATCGCAAACTGATTTTGCTGGGCAGCATTTTAGCAAGTTCAATTAGGGAAGAAGAATAGAAGGGATCTTAATTAATAAAGTAATGATCTATTTTCTCCTTCAGCTTATTTGTTTGTTATTGTGAACCTCTAGTTTAGGAATAGTGTGCTAATCTCAATTTAGATCCTTTTTTCCTTATTTGAGAAGCGATAAATCTGTGTAAGCCTATGACTAAATGATGAAGAAAACATCCTCTGTTCTAAGCTAATCTACAGTCAATTTCCCTCAGAGATCACATTTTCCTCTTATTTCTTGTGTCATATGCCTTAAAGTTTGAGAGTTTCCATCACAATTTTGTCCATATTGCATTATTACAAAGAAATCCACCTTATAATGAAATTAAGATGTAAAATTCAACAGTTGAGAATTATGAGCTACCAAACTAGAATCTAAACAGGAAGAAAAAAAGCAACCAAAAGAGCAGGGTAGGGTGCAAACAAAGTTGTTCAAACTTGGTTATTAAAAATGTTATCGAACTCGAGCCGAGTTCAAAGTTTTTATCTAGCTCAACTACTAGCATTATTCTGCAAAAGGAAATACGCTGACCTGGGCACCCCATACGGCTGGCCCCACAACTATTTGTAGAACGGTAAATCAGGAAATCGAACAGGCCACCACATAGGAGGGTATTTCTGTCGAGCTGCCAGCATTATTGTACTTATGAAGCGTTGATCTTATACATGAACCTTATATTATTTTTTACTTTTAACAGATTATGACAATTTAAGATTGTAAACATTTATAAATTACTATAAAAATTTTTATGTATTTGAAAAAACTTTAAAAAAAATTTATAATCAAATTTTATACAAGTTAATAAAAAAACATTTGAACATGAAAAAAATAGCTATCCCCTAGACTTAACCATTTTCTCCCCCTTTGATCACAATAAAAATGGGGGGTATAAATATTTTAACTTGAATAAACTTTTTTTTAAAAAACAACATTCTCTAAGTTTAATTTAAAAAAAATCCAAGTAAATAATTTTGCAATTTATCAAGCAATAAAACACTTTTGCAATTTAGTCCAAAAAAATTTCCAATTCAAGATAGATTTTGGAACCCAAAATAGGTTCCTGCCTACTGGGTTAACCAAAAACATTTTAGGAATATATTTATGTGAAAACATTTTAATTTGTCCAGAGTGGAAATGATAATACCAATTCAAATTTGAGTTATTCCTATATGTGCATGCATAGTTGTTCCTTTTTGCATTTTCTTAAGTTTTAATTTTTTCTTTTAAATCATTATTTTCTAATTTTATTTTGTCATACTTAGAATGCAAATCAGAAATCTTTCTTTTTAATTCAAAATTCTCTTTTTCACTTTTTGTTAAATCCTTCGTTAACATTTTAATGAACTAGAAAGATTGAGAAGGAGTTAAAGAGCGTACCTTACTTACCTTGTCGTCAAGCACTCCCCCTCCATCGTAGCTTTCTTCTTAAGTTGCTCCCCCTTCATTGCTGCTTCCTTCTGAATCTCCCCCTGAGTCGATTCTCATCTCGGAGTCTTCTTGGTGACTTGCCATTAGAGCAAGTCCGGAGAATAATCAGACTTCGGATTCTGATGAAGAGTTGTCGTCCCACATTGCCTTCAAGCTCTTTTCCTTCTTGGTCGGGTCCGTTTTGGGCTTTTCCTTGTTGTTCTTCAGTTTGGAGCAATCGTCCTTGATGTGCCCTTCCTTGTTGCAGTTGTAACATTTGACTCTTCTTCTTCTCTTTTCCTAAGACTTATAATCTTTATTAGATTTAAAAAATTTACTTATTTTTTGTACCATTAATGCTGCCTCGTGTTCATCCACTGAAGAGTCTAACTCGTGATCGTCCTTCCTTGTCGCCTTCAGTGCCAGACTTGACTTTTTATTTTCATCTGCATTTCTAAGTTCGTGAAGTTGATATGTAGAAAATAATTCTTCTAAATCGCTAATTTCTAAATCCCTAGATATATAATAGACATCTACTAAAGATTTCCAGTGAGGAGTTTTAGGAAATGCATTTAAAGAATACCTGAGCGAATCTCGGTTGCTTACCGTTTCTCCGAGATTCGTTAATTCCTTGATTAGTTGCTTGAGTTTGGCTTGTAATTCTGCAACTGATTCTCCATCTTGTAGCTTCAAGTTGGTCAACTGGTTTCTGAGCAGATCTTTCTTCAGATGTTTTGCCTCTGAGGTTCCTTCATATAGCTCCAAAAATC
>JBAMIB010000044.1:4779565-4795135 GCA_037177415.1 Kaempferia rotunda | reverse complement strand
TAGATAACCCTAGGAAAATGGAATCTAGGACTAGACCCAAGAAGAAGAAGTCCACCTTGCCTAAGGAGAGGAAGGTGAATGAGGAATTAAACATTAATCCTAAGAAGGGGAGACATATGCCTAAGGGAAAGGGTAAGTCTAAGGATGTTCATTGTGGACATGTAGATTCTAGGATTCAATCCCTAGAATTGGAAAATCAAGCTTTGAAGAAGAAGCTTGATTGGATTGAGAGGTCCTTAAAGGAGGTATCCCCGGGGTGTGGGGATTGAAGGGATCTTGGGATGATTGGTGTCCCAAGGAGTCAAGCTTTCATGTCTCTAAGGACAAGAGAGCATATGCCGCGGTGGCATATGATTATAGAAAGGAGAACTTGACCAAGGATAAGGTGTCCAAGGTTAAGGAGAAGTTGACTAAGGACAAGGTGTCTAAAGTCAAAGGGAGTTTGACCAAGGACAAAAAGTCAAAGGTCAGAATTTGTGCATTTGTGAGCCAACATGTCATTACGGTGCATAGCCCACCTAGGGTGGATGAGCTACCTAGGGATCCAGTTAGTGGTCTAAAGACTTGGGATTTTTGGCCACCTTGTAAGGAGGACTTTTATCTTTTGAGCCGATCGGATTTCACTCTGATGACCATTTGGCAATGTAATCCGATCGACTATTGACCATGGCGAATAAGCCCACCGACCGGCCTACAATTTGTAGAAGGGAAACAACTATCTGACCTCTGATAGGTTGCAGGTGCTGTCTGGGATTAGCGTGTCCGATCGGTCATATTTGTTCGGTCGGCTCATTCGGCTGACCGACCGAGTAACCCAGTTGGCGGGGTGGCCTAGTCTGCCATGATCATGACTCTGCTGAATAACCGACTGATAACCTGACACTCCGTCGACTATGATACTGATTTTCCATCTTATTGACTACCTCTTGACTCTGTAGGATGGTCTGGCGCCCCAATTGACCGGCCCTTGACTTCTGGATCATTGCCTATTAAAAAAATTATTATTAAAACTCAAATATAAAAGAATAATTAATAATTTTATATTTTAAAAGTTATAAAATTAAGTTTTATATAAAAACCTATTTTTAAAATTAATATTTTATTTTTGTAAAAAAATATTAAATTCATCGTTATCTATCTGAAGTCTGAATGGAAAATGATGAGATAAACATTTTAATTTTTTTTAATATTAAAGGCCAATTAGTTGTTTTTCTATAGTCTGCTATCAGGCATGCCCAACTCTGAATTTAGGCAAGCATATAAGTTCAATTAACACCACGTGCATTAAATGACACCAAAGTAATTTAGACAAGTATTATGAGTACACTTTATATATATATATACACTCTAATAAAAAGGAATATTATGAAAGCAATTTGTTGTATTTGAGTGAAAGGGAGATGTTAAATTGAGTTGCTAAAAAATAGTGACAAATACCAAAAACTAGTGGGAACATTGTAAAATAAAATTTAAAATATGAATGTAAAATAAAGCTCCTATTAAATCCACTGCAATAATATCAATTGCAATACCTACCAGCCAAAGAGGAGTTCTTATAGAGTCATTTCCCCTACTTACTTTCCTCCATATGTTTTCAAATGTTCACAGACAAAATTAGACATGTATAATTGTAAGGGTATTATTGGATTCTTTCCAAATTAAATATGGAATAAACTATTAACATTCAATTCAATATTTCGTTAATTGGATTCTGTCATAGTTTTATTATTCAAACTAGCGATCGCGCACACACATTGCGTGTGTAATATAATGCATAAATACATGTAAATTTTATAAAATGAATATTTAATGTCAAGTAATTAAACAATATTGTTCAATATAATAGTATAATTTATTCTATAAAATTTTGACATAATTTATCTAGAAATTAGATTTCCAAACAAAACTACATCTATAATATTTTAAATTCATATGTATCTACCAAAACTAAATTTTGTTAAAAAAAATGCAAAGATATCAACATTAATAAAGAAAAACAGTAAAAAAAGTTGAAAGTACTAATAAGTTTTAAAATTATTTTAGATGTGAAAAGAAAAAAAAGGAAATTAACGTCACTTAATTTTTATTTTCTCCAAATCAATTGAAAATGGATTATTAAAGGCCGGGTTTAGATTCTCAATTGAAAGTTAAGATTCTATATTTTTTCAAATGTTCACAAAATTAGACATGTATAATCGTAAGGATATACATTAAATGGAATAAATTCAATTGAATATTTCGTTAATTGGAATCTATATATCATAGTTTTATTATTATTCAAATTTGGTTTAGCTAGCATTGATTTGAAATATATATATAAAGTTCTTAAGGAAATTTAGCTCATTCGGCAAGTGAGGATGTTGAACAATGGTGTCCAAAATGAACCACTATCCGATTAAGATCATCTGTGTCTATAAAATACCGATTAATTAATTAAGATGTCAACGAATCGATTTGAAAGGAAAAGGAAATGTCGATGGAGAGGATTTTCGTTGTTGTTTGCGGTGTGTTGTTGTTGATGTCAACGGCATCGGTTGCATGGGAGCAAAAGCACGATTACAAGCTCGCGCTGAGCAAGAGCTTGTTGTTCTTCGAAGGGCAGCGATCAGGGAAGCTCCCTTCTAACCAACGCATGACTTGGAGAAAGAGCTCGGCAGTACGCGATGGCGAAGAGGGTGATGTAAGACGATCGAGCACTCTCTCTCTATGTGTATATATGCTTGTGTAGTATATATATTATTACTTAATGATATATCTATTTGTTTGTTTAGGTTGATCTGACGAGGGGATACTACGACGCGGGGGACAACGTGAAGTACAGCTTTCCGATGGCGTTCACGGCGACAATGTTGGCATGGAGCATCATCGAGTTCGGGGACGGGATGGCCGAGGCAGGCGAGTGGATTTATGCTGCGGATGCTCTGAAATGGAGCACAGATTTCTTGCTGAAGGCCACGGCCCACTTGCCCAACACCGTCTACGCCATGGTGGGCGACCCCAACAGCGACCACGTCTGCTGGGAACGGCCCGAGGACATGGACACCCCGCGCCCCGTGTTCGCCGTCAACACCACTCACCCAGGCTCCGAGGTCGCCGGAGAGATCGCCGCCGCGCTGGCTGCTGCCTCAATCGCCTTCAGGACCTACGACGCTGCCTACTCCGCGCGCTTGTTGTCTAAAGCGAAGGAGGTACGTATTTGAAACCTGTCTATATGAACGGTATTCTGATAGTATTTTATCGCTATAAAAATGTATATAATTTTTTAAAAAAAAATAGGATTATGTACGTATATAAGTTCTCCTACGCATAGAGAACTAATTTCGATGCTGATTTAAATTCAACACGCACAATACACTTGCATTCGATTATCAATGCTTAATAAATGTTCCAACGCATATAAAAGCATTTTTCTATAAAAATTTGCAGGCGTATACTTTCGCAAACACCTACCAGGGCTCATACAAAGTTAGCATTGGCAGCCCAGTCTGCCCATTTTACTGTGATTTCAATGGCTACCAAGTAATTATATAATTAATATAGTTTTAATTAATTGCTTTTATTTCTAGTAAAATATTTATAAATATGTTCATGTTGCAGGATGAGTTAGCTTGGGCAGGAGCATGGTTGAATAAAGCCACCGGCAGCAAAAAATACCAAAAACATGTTGATATATCCATTCGAAAATTCAAAATCATGGAAGAAGTAACTGATAATATTTATACTGACACTGAGTTTTCATGGGACAATAAACATGCAGGAATTTACGTCCTCTTAAGCCAGGTACGTATTAATTAATTAATATATTTACTTTTTAAAAGTATAAACCGTCTTTATTAATTTTTAACTAAGTATGACAATTTTTTTTTCAAACAAAATTGCAGATTGGTCAGTACGAAAAGGAAGCTCAAACCTTTGCATGCGCGGTGCTACCAGAATCCCCTACCAGGACCATGAAATACACACCAGGTTCGTCAATTAACTTCTCATTTTATTAATTATTATTTCCTAAGGCCCATCCAATTGGTAATTAAAAATGGAATTATATCTCCAATTGGAGAATATATATAGAATTTATTTAGTTATTTATGTTCAGGGGGTCTGCTCTTTAAGACCGATGGGTGCAACAGTCAAATCGTCGGTGCAGTCTCCTTGCTCGCTCTCATCTACGCTAAGCATCTCACGCAAGCTAAAGGAACCATCACTTGCGGCGGCACCCAATTCCCCCCTTCGAAGCTTGTAGAATTTGCAAAAACTCAGGTAATTAATTAATTTACCATGCATAAAAACTCTATTAATTAATTGCTTTATCTGAATATCAATGAATTATTAATGTTGTTTGTCGTCGATGTAGGCGGACTACATCTTAGGCACCAATCCAACGGGAATGTCTTACATGGTCGGTTACGGCTCCAAGTTCCCTCAGCACATTCATCACAGGGCGTCCTCCCTCCCGTCCATGGACGCGCATCCCTCGTTCATCGCCTGCGGTGACGGCTTCTCTTACTTAAGCAGCCCCAAACCTAATCCGAATGAGCTGACCGGAACTATTGTCGGAGGGCCTAACAGTGGAAAAGATACCTATGCCGATGATCGGCGTCAGTCGGCGCAATCTGAGCCTACCACTTATGTCAATGCGCCGTTTGTTGGAGTGTTTGCTTACTTCGTTAATCATTAGAATTAAAATTCTTGAAGCTTTCAATATAATTGAATTGTTGCAAGAGGAGATCAATAAATGTACGTTCAACATTTTACCAAAGGAAGCATCTTAATAATTCTCAAAGTCCGGCGTACTACACTTTAATTTAATTAGTACTCATATCTGTTTTTTCAAAATACTCCTCTAAGTCTCTAACTTAATTAACACACACATGCATGTATGAGTAATGATACGCTAATAGAAAAATGTCAAAGAAAAACTCAGAGATATACATATAAATTCATGACTTGCTATTTCACTTTTTGTAGGCTCCATCATTTTATATGTCTAAACTTTTCTCTAAGATTATTTCTCTATACATATTATTTTTCCGCATAGATATATCAGTTGATAGTTAATCTCCCGTCTCACTTTTGTCATTTCTTCAAGTTTCATTTACCACCACTAAGTACTATTAGAATAAATAACTATTATATATGATAAATTCTTGATATAAATGTGGTTTTAAACAGTTTGTAATGGCATTTAATATATATTTTTCACAAACATCAATTATTTCATTCCTAAACTTGTTAACCTTTAAATCTAGCTAATAATTATTTTTAAAAAAAATATATAACTCAATTAAAAAAATTCAAGATAGCCATAATAAGCCTGGGCAGATTCCAGAAAAAGACATTAAAAAAATGGATTTGCCATCTTGGCGACCCTAAACCGGCTCCATAGATATAGAGCAAGGTAAATATAGATATACAAGTGGAAGACGTATGATGGGATGAATGGTAGGTCATGAGTTCTCACAAGAATTCGAACCCTTGCTAGAACGTATTACGTGTCCACCGTTGCACTAAGTCCGGGGCAAACTAAACAGATCAGTTGGATTTCTTTAAAATCACAATCCGCCCAGTGTAACTGATTGCTTGAGGCAGTGATTAGTTGAAACATATTTTTTATCAGACCTATTTTCAAAGATCTAATCGTCTTCTCCAATTAGTGATCTTTCTCAATTATTGCTATCGTTAAAAATCTGATTAGGTTATTTTGAAAATCTAATTTTTTATTATTATTTATGTTAATTCAGTTTGATTTTCAATTTTAAAACTACTAATTCAGTGAAACGGGTAGAAATTAAGAAAATCAAAAAAGCTAATTGTATTATTAAATCAAAAAGTGAATGATAAATAAAAAGTATAAAGTTTATATAGAGAATATACATTTTAAATTGAAAAAGGAAAAAATTAAGTCTAAGGAAAAAAAGATTAAGTCTAATAAATATATATAATCTAAGTATTCATATAGTTTAAACTTAAGCTTAATTAAATTATTAAATAACCATCAATAAATAATCAATATACCTAAAATTGGTGCACAATGAAGCAGTCTCTCCAAAGAAAATGTCAAAACCTACACAGACAACGTCAACACAAGCAATATTACGAAGCCATCAATCTAATACAAGTGTGTTACGAACAACAATTATTTCCCGAGTTTCATGCCTGTTTAACAAATACCAAGCTCTTGGCCAGCCAAGCTCGTGGCCAGGGCCGGTCTAGACCATAAAGGGTCCGGTGCAAAAAAAAAAAAAATGGGCCCTTGAATTCAGATATAAAATAATAAAATTGATACTATATAAAAAATTCATTAATAGAAAGCTGAAAGCATAATCCAACTTAACATATTTAAGCAACACAATAGATACATAAGTAGAAATCAAAACATGATACGTCAATCCGATGTTGCGAGTGCGAGAACAGCCACGAAGCCGAAGGGCAGAGGTGACTATGATGATGGCTCTTGAGATCGCTAGGGTTCGCGACTTTGCCTGGCCGACGCGTTGTTTGCACCTAATAAAGTTGTCGAGCCTTCGGCGTGGGTGTTGGTGAAAGGTGTAAAGAGCACACGGCGGAAAATTAAGTTTAGCAGGTTGGGGAATTAAAAGACGGCGAACGGGCAGAGGAAGAAAAGGTTGGTGCTGGCTTATATATATATTTTTTTGCTCTTTACAAAAAAGTTCATAATATTTTATAATTCATAACTAAGTCCTTTTAATTAAAATATAGGATATTGTTTGAACTTTGGATAACTTTACAATAAAAACTATTAAAAAATCCTTTTAAAATTAAAAAAATGGGACCCGCCAAGAAATGGGGGCGGTGGCACCATGTTGACCACCTCAAGGCCGGCACTGCTCGTGGCGAGGCCTAATTGAAGTCGCGACCGAGCTCGCAACCGCCCAAGCTCATGATCGGCCAAGCTCGCAGACGGCTAAGCTCGCGAAGAGGAAAAACTAATCAAGAGATCGGTCGAGATAGTGACCAAGCTGAGGCCGACCAATTTGAGGTTAACTAAGCTCGCGACCAGGGTTGAGGCCGCAAGTTTGGCCGCAGCCAGCCAAGATCACGACAAGGGCTAACGCTACTTGCTTGGCTGTGGCTGGCCAAGCTCGCGGTCACCCTGGCCGAGGCCGTGCTCGGCCTTGAGACCAACGGGAAGGGGAAATCAGTAGAGGGAAGAGGGTTACTTGCATGCCAGAGAGAAGACCACGTGCCGGAGAGGACGACGCAAACAATCAGTGAGAGAGATCGATGAGATAGGTGAAAAGTTGGGCCGCCAATTTGCTAAATTAGCGACGGAAATTTAATTCTATTGCTAATTAGAGATGGAATTAAATTTATGTGACAAATTTTGTAACGAATTTTATTTTCCTTAACTGATTTAAGAACAGAAATTTAGCTACGGAATATTAATTTAGTTGCTAAGTCGCGACAGAAATAATTAGTGATGGAATATTAATTAGGTCGCTAAGTTACAACCGAAATAATATTCGGCCGCTAAAACTCTGATAGTTAATTGTAGGTTTTTTTTAGCGTAGATAAAATTGGTAGTTTTGTGAATAAGAATTTAGACAAATATATCAAAATGTAAGGACCCTAAGTCCCGACTCGAGTCGATTAAATGAGCTAAATACATTGAGATGCGAGCCAACTATGCTATGAGATCCAATCATCCAAAGTGATAAAGCATGTATAAAATTAAGATGAGATTCGATTATACCCACAAAGTAGATCAGATAGATTGGGCAACAATTTCTAAAAAGTGAGAATGTTAAAGTAAAATAAGGTTGCTCAAGTTGTGAATTAGATGACCCTTATTCAAGCGGACTGGCCAAGAGATATTGTAAAACTATTTTAATATTAGATATAAGAAATAGTTACAGATAAAACAGAGATGGATTATAATTTAAATTTTTTACAAAAGGAAAAAAAAAACGATAAATGCTTGTCCATGCAATATTCACAAAGATGTATAAGACACATGAATATGATAATTAATATACTTATGGGAAATATAATCAATATAGTTGTATAAGAACTTCCTTTGCTTTATACAATCATCGATCACTCCAGAATGATGGAGATTGGACTTCTGACCACACGCCTCGAAGGGGAAACCCACCTCAATTGGCCTTCGACAGCCGGTGACGTCGCGCCATAGTCACTCCTTCGCTTGAAACTGATGCTGAAGCTCTTCTTCTCGTTAATCTTCTCGAAGGTTAAGCTTCTCGGAACTACACGCGCCGAAACCACGTCGGGCACGTCCAACTTTGCGTAGTAAGTCGCTGCTGCCTCGCCGACGTTGGTCACAGTCCTCGTGAAGGTCACCGTCCTTGCCTTGTTCGCCGGCAATCGGACGGTGATGGAAGGATAGTTGAGCTCTCCTTCTGGGATGCTCTTGATCGACGAGCAGTTGATTTTGCGGTGGACGATGGCCCTCACGTCGGAGTCCTTGTAGCCAAGGCCGCAGAGGTATGGATAATAGTCCGTCGGAGAGATGTCGTAGACGAGTCCCGGGTCGAGGACCTTTAGAGGCATGACGTGGCCGGCTCCCACCGCGAAGAGGTCGGCTGGAAGGTTCCTCTCGTCAGAGATGGGGTTGTCGGTGTTATCTTTCACGTAGGCGGTGGTCATTATGGCGGATTTGATAGCGGCGGGCGACCAGTCGGGATGGACTTTCTTGATAAGGGCGGCAACGCCGGAGAGATGAGGGCAGGACATGGAGGTTCCGGAGATGACGTTAAATTCTTTTGTGTTCCAAGCGGCGAGGACGCTGACACCGGGACCGGTGATGTCGGGCTTGAGGATCCCCGGTGTATTTTGGCTAGGCCCGCGGGAGGAGAAGGAAGTTATCGCCGGCGAGCGGGGCGCATGGGTAATGGTGCCTTTGAAGACGATGGTGGCCGTCGGGAGGGAGGATGAGTTGATGTAAGCCTTGATCTTAAGTCCAAAGGCGTAGGGGATGTGCGACGCCGGCAGTGCGTGGATATCGGCGATCGTGCTGTAGCCGTCTTGCGGTGCATTGGCAAGCACCATGCCGGCGCCGCCTGCTTGCTTGACGACTTGCCCCTTCTCGATCCGTGCGTTGACGCCGCGGTCGCAGAGCACAATCTTTCCCTTCACGTCGATACCGTCAAGGGAACCATTGAGACATAAGGCGGAAGCGCCGCCAGGGAACACGAGAGGATACTTGTTCGATGAGAATCCCTGCGGCTGGTAGATGCTCTCGCCGCGGAACTCGCTGCCGTCGCCGAGCTTTACGATGGCCAAGAACTCACGGTCCATAGTGCTGGCCGCCACCGTGAGTAGCCACGGCGCGTCATTGGATACGGTGGAATTAGACGGCCCCGAGTTGCCGGCCGAGCAGCTGACGAAGACTCCCTTGCGCATGGCGTTAAAACCGGCGATCGCAATTGGATCGAGGTAGAACGGACCAGGTTCACCACCGAGCGAGACTGAGAGCACATCGACACCGTCCTCCACTGCGGTGTCCATCCCGGCGAGTATGTCGTGTCCATGACACTCGTCATTCGAGCAAACCTTATAAATGGCGAGATGCGCGAGTGGGGCCACTCCGGCGGCCAGTCCCCTGGCCATCCCGTACACGTTAGCGCGCTTCACGAATGCGCCGGCGGCGGTGCTAGACGTGTGAGTACCGTGGCCGTCGTTATCAATAGGAGAATCCGTCGATCCGTTCCGGGAACGGGAATAATTGATGAAGGACCTGGCGCCGATGAGCTTATTGTTACAGAACTGCTCGGTCGCCGACGACGCGTTCCCGAAGTCGCAGCGGCCCTTCCACTTGGCTGGAGGAGGCGGCATGCCGCGGTCACTATACGAAGGGTGGCCGGGAGTGACGCCGGAGTCGAGGACGCCTATGATGACGCCTTCCCCCATGCTGGTCGCGTTCCACACGCTGTGGGTGCGGTGGCGCAGTCCCAAAAACAGGGGCGTGTGGGTGGTCAACGGACGGTAAACCAAGCTCGGAACGACCCGCACGAACCGGTCGACCTTCGACATAGCTGCCACATCCCTCTCCGTCAGCATCGCCGAGAAGCCAGTCATAACATTCCGGTAGGAGTGTATAACCCGCGATGCTGCATCATCTTCTTGGATCTCTAATGTACCGGCCAGAAGGAGGGAGTAATAGTCTCCAGAATCATACGCGGAGACATCCGGCGGAACTTCGACGTGAACAATGTAAGGTTTAAGCTCTTCGTCGCTGGCCGCCGCGCCGGCGGATAAGAGAAAAGAAACAAAGAGAAAGAAGAAAAGGATGGAGGTCATTGGTGCAGTAATATAATTGAACGTCACTCGTTGTCCTTGTGGAAGATCTACAGAAGAGGTGATTCTTTATAGTATCCAATTAGCAACGATTCGGTGTGTGATTTGTTATTTTTGGTTTAATTTGACAACAAATTAGAAAAACTTACTATTAATTACCAAAACTGATGCATTATGATCTGTGGTTTTGAAAATAAAAATCAAAAGTATAAAATTTAGTACTTCATTTCCAAACTTCCTCATTATCTAATTTTATTTTTTTAAATGAACTTTTATTTATTGTTATTTATTTTATTTTTAATGATTCAGGTGGATAAATTTCGCCAGGGATATTGTTGTTTATTTTATTTTTAATGATTCAGGTGGATAAATTTCGCCAGGGATATTGTTTTCAAATGTGCTTCATCGTGGTTCTTAACCCTTCAACTCTTTTTTCATGTTTAATGTTCAATGAAGAAAAAAAGCGATTTCGTTCAATCCAAACATCACTCACTCCGTAATGAGACAAAAGAAGGTAAAGCATGATATCGAATGATCTTTTAGATTAAAGGATATCTAATCCTCAAAAGAATTTAACCCGTAGAAATCGATCTGCTCATGCATGTTCATTGATTCATGACAATGGGTCAATGGAGGGACTCTCTGTCAACCTAATTAATGATATTAATGCATATATAATATTATTCATACCATTGTTGACAATTTTGTAACCTAGTATTATAATTTATCAATTTCATTCATGGTAAAGATGATGTTCCTTTGAAAGAAGTCCCCACGGAATCGACTGATGGCTAGTATGTGAGATGTTACCACTAATGTTCCTTTGAAAGAAACATAAATATATGTTTCTTTTCATATTAGAGACTATGCAAAGTATTCTATAACATATTTGTTTATATATATATATATATATATATATATATATATATATGCTATCGGAGCTAGGGGAAGTTTAGCTGAATTGAAATTATATAAAATCAATTTTAATTTATTTGTTGAGATGACCTAAGTAGATAATCTCAGACATGCCGTACTTGAAAGTTAGGCCAAGCTGCTAGGTGGTCTGGAAGATGGTTGCTTCATATGTCGAGTCTAAAAGTAGAGTTGACGAGTTAGGAAGCAGAATTGATGAGTTAGAACTGAGTGACAACCGAGGTGTGTACTTAATGCATTTTCTTGAAACAGATTCTCCCCACCTCCAGCTCTGCTTAGAGGTTTTCTCAGGTTGTCTGTTCCTAGGATACAACGACAGATCGTAATAACCACCAAGCACCAGTAGATCACTGCGAACCGAGAATGCACTCAAGTGCTATAACGAATAATTCAACTGAGCAGATGCACGACTGAGAGAAAAGAATTGGGGAACAAAGGTGGAGGAAATCTTTTGCTATTACTTTTGTTTCTATTCCTCTACTCTTGCTCATGACCTCCTTTTACATGAGTGCTCACTCTTGGCTTTAATGAATAGCCGAGTTAGGATCATTCAATGATGAGTTTAATATCAACTTTAATGTGTCTAATGTCAACTATTATTGCCGAGCAGTTATGGAATCACCATTAATTTCATATTGATCCTCCATTACACTCTTGAGCAGATAGCAAAAAAAAAGATTCATATAGCAAAATGTCGGTTCATTCGCTTAAGCAAATTTTGCCTTGACCGGTCTGACATTTGACGTGTGTAGGTCATGCTCACACATGAGTCAACTTAGTTCATTGTAAATCCGGGCTTTCGATTTACACTCTCACCCAAACATGAGAGAGAGTCTCTTCCCATGCATATATATTCACAACATTAATACATGTGCTATTAGGACACTTTGGGGGGGGGGGGGGGGGATTAGCTCTAATCGCTTCATCAAGTTGATATTGTTATAGTGGAAAATTAGAAGTGATGCTGACACCCGAATTTACTTGGTATCCATCTCCTTGAGGTAATTAATCTCCTTCTCGGAAATAATCAGGATGTGGAGAAACTTCGTACAGGCTCAAATACAAGATATGCAAACAAGAAACACAAACTAGGTTACAAAGAAATCTAACACGACTTTACAACATGAACCTTTGCTTAGCTTGCTTGGAATAACTTTTTGGTTGTCGAAAATGCAGCAACAATTATTTTTGCAAACACCCAATAATTGGTGACAAATATGTGTGAGTGTAGCCTCCAAATCATTGCGAAAACCCTTTTCTAGGGTTCATTCTACGCCTCCCAGCCCAATGGATTTAGCTTTTCCCTACTTGATTGTCACATCAATCGACCGTTTGTGCATGTGCAGAATGACTCTTTTTCGAACCATGCATAATCAATTGGTGAGTCATCCCAATCAATTAAGAAGAGTTTAATCTATTACCCAATATAATCCACAACCTTCTATTCTCTCGGAAAAAGGACTTAATCAATTAGCCCAATCGATTAAGGCTTATTAATCGATTGCCTCAATCAATTTCTTCGATCGTGACAGACCATAGTCCAATCGATTGGATGGAGATAAATAGATTGGGCCAATTGATTCAACCTTTTTTTCACGGATTCCTCTTCACAAAACTCCCGGCCCTAATGATTAGTCCAACTGATTAGGCTCGGCCCAATCAATTGACCAATCAATTTAGGCCCTTTCTGTTGGTGCAATTGTTCCTGGGTCAAGTTGATCAGGTTGACTAAGTTTGAGTTGGATTAAGCTTGAGCCTTGATTTTTGATGTTTGATAATGTATATTTGACAACATATAAAGATTGTATGTGCAATTGTCCATGTAGGAGATGGTTGGTTAAAAATTGATCAGAAGTCAGGTCAAGATTGACTAAATACTTGATAGGAAAAACCCTAACTGGATGTTAGGCAAGGATAAGTCTAACAGGAAGTTTGGCAGAAGATAAAAATCTAAATGGGTCAGTGTTGACTAGACATTTGGTATGGAAAGTCTTGGCGAGTGAAGCCAGACAGATGGGAAGTTCCGATGAGTGAAGCCGGATAGATGAAAGTTCTGGTGAGTGAAGCTAGGTAGATGGAAAGTCCTGGTAAGTGAAGCCAAACAAATAGAAATACAGGTGAGTGAAGCCTAGTGAAAGCTCTAGTGAGTGAAGCTAGGTAGATGGAAAATTCATATGAGTGAAGCCTGGTGAAAGACCTGGTAAGTGAAGCTAGGCAGTTGAAAATTCAGGTGAGTGACCTGGTGAAAGTCTTGGTAAGTGAAGCCAGATATAAAAATCTAGGTGGATCAAGGTTGACTAGACACCTGTGTTTGGTAAGTTCAAGTGGGTCAAGGTGACTGGATACTTGGCACAAGATGGAAAGTTTAAGTGGATCAAAGGATTGATGGAACACTTGGTGAAAACGTCTTAGTAGGTCAAGGTTGACCAAATGTTACGCAATGTGGAGTCCAACAATCGCGGTTGACAGAAGGTTGGGCAAAAGAACCCTAAACTTGAATTAAACAATTTTATAATCCCTTAGAATAAAAGATGTTTGTTTGAAGACATACAACATTCTTGGAGAAAGAATTTTTTTACAAGAATCTAATTGGAGTCTGGTTGAATTTGATGAAGTTCAAGAGACTCCAATAGACACTAAAGAAATGTCTTGTCAAAAACTACAACTGATTATTCATAATGATGAACTAACAGTTGAACCTATGATAACACAACCTCCTCATAGATCTCGTAGGATATATAGATCTCTTATAAGTGAATCGAATAATATATTACTCATTAAGGGTGAGAAACCTATTGATTATGAGGAAGCTCTGAAATGTTCGAAAAGGGATAAATGACTTTCACCCATGAAGTCATAAATGAATTTCATGTATGAAAATCAAGTTTGGAACTTGGTGGACCCACCTAAAGGCATTACACCTATTGGATGCAAATGAGTTTTCAAAAGGAAAACTGACATGGATGATAATGTAATTACCTACAAAACAAGATTAGTGGTAAAAGACTATCGTCAAAGGCAAAGAATTGACTATGACAAAACCTTCTCACCAATAGTTGTGCTTAAATTCATTCGGATACTCCTGGTCATATCACCTCATTATGATTATGAGATATAACAAATGGATGTGAAAATTGTTTTCCTTAATGGAAACCTACTTGAGGATGTATATATATGATACAATCTGAGAGTTTCACATCTGTTAACAAAAATAAAGTATACAAGCTTCAACGATCCATTTATGTACTGAAGAAAGCATCCAGGAATTGTAATATCCATTTTGATGGGTCAATCAAAGAATTTGATTTCTCACAAAATCCTAACGAACCTTGTGTATACCAAAATGTTAGTGGGGGTGTAGTCATATTCATAATATTATATGTTGATAACATATTACTTATAGGAAACGATGTGTTAGTTCTACAATCAGTTAAAATTTGATTATCTAAAATGTTCTTTCATCTATGAAAGACATGGGAGAAGCAACTTACATTCTTGGAATGAAAATTTATAGAGATAGATCGAAAAGGTTGCTTGGTCTTTCATAATCTACATATATAGACAAAGTATTAAAATGATTTAGCATGTCTGAATCCAAGAAAAGTTTCATACCCATGATGCATTAAATTCACCTTTTAAAGTGTATGTTCCCTCGCACAGAAGATGAGAGGATTTGCATGAATAAGATTCCCTATGCTTCTGCGATAGAATATATCATATATATTATGTTATGTACTGGGCCCAATATATCATACGCTTTGAGCGTAACGAGTAGATACTAATCAGATACAGGAATGGATCATTGGGCGGCTATTAAAATGATTCTTAAGTACTTGAGATGAACTAAAGATATGTTCTTAGTATATGGAGATGATGATATGATCATACGTTGGTATACTGATGTTAGCTTCTAGACAGGCAAGGATGACTCTAAGTTTTAGTCTGGATACATATTCACTTTAAACTAAGGCGCAGTTAGCTGGAAGATTTCTAAGCAAGACATTGTAGCATATTCTACCTATAAGGTAAAATATATTGGAGTTTCAATAGCACAAAGTAAGTGGTTTGGATCAAGAAGTTCATCACTGAACTATGAGTGGTTCTGACCATTGTTGAAGCATTACCAATCTACTGCAACAACACTGGAGCCATTGCACAAGCAAAGGAACCTAGTGTTGGGGCAATCTGGTTGGACCCATAGTTTTGATGTGTTGGGCAAAGTTTAAGTTAGGACCTGCATTGTGTTTTGATATGCTGCTTGAGTGTGCAGGTATACAGGTGCAGGTGAGAAGTCCATGGAGCTTGGAGCTCTGGCAATTGAGGAGAAGTCCATAGAGCTGGGAGCTCTGGCACTGATGAGGA
>JBAMIB010000044.1:4726128-4754536 GCA_037177415.1 Kaempferia rotunda | reverse complement strand
AATAAAACATTGCAATTCTCTCGTCGTCTCCCCCGCGTGTGCGACAAAGCGAAAGCGGGCGAGCCAACAAGGTAACGGCGAAGTAGGGAGCCGGACGCCACTGGAAGCGGAAAATCCGGAGGAAGAGAGCGGCATCACCTCCGATTCGGCATCACTTCCAACGTAGATTCCCGGATCGACAACTCCACTCCATCGATCTTCTGCCGGTGAGCTCCCTCCGATGCCTCTCCCTTGTAAATCTTTCTTTCTTCTCAAATTGATTTCCCTTGCGGAATTTCGGTTACCAGTTCCCGCGTGCTGGAATCCTTGCAATGTCTTTCGTCTTGGCGCTCAATTAGTATATGGCTTGCTGTCGTTGAAAATATTTTTTTGTGCTGTGTTAGGGTTTCGATCTTGGAGCTCGGATGCAGATAGTACTGACCTCGAGATGAGCGTTGAGAGCCCCGGAGCAGTCAGAGGGTAGCGTTTTGACTTCGCGGGTCTGTCTCTGGACCCCGCCATCTAGGGTTCCGGTGAATTCCATGGGAGAGGGAGGAGTCACGTGTGCACCCTCGCAGCGTATCATGGAGCGCCTCCCGATTCCAGAGTCACTCTGTCGGGGAAAATACATGCTGGCTTCGAATCCCCTTACGACGGGAAAGAGTGCGAGGAATGGCGAGAGGAAAGGTGAGTCTGGTGGTGAAAAAGGTCTGAAGCTGGATAAGAAGGTGAAAAGGGTGGAGTTGGAAAAGGGGGAGTTTGTGCCGGAGAAGCATCGGAAAGGGGAGTTGGAGGAAGGGGAACTCCTTAATGGGGAATTGGAGAAGGAAGAGCTCCGAAATGGTGAAATTGAGAAGGGAGAGTTTGTTCCCAGGAAATTGCGGAAAAATGAGGCTGAGGTGGGAGGAAGACAAATGCGAGACGAGGTGGCAAGAGGAGAATCACTTTCAGATCGACGGAGCAAAGCAGAGCTGGAAAGAAGGGAGTTTGTTCCAGATAAATGGAAGAGAGCAGCAGAACCGGATAAGACACAGGGTCACTCAAGCAAAGGAAGGAAGGCGGATGTGGATAAAAATGATGTACTGGAGAGATTGCGGAAGCATGACCGGGATTATTCCCCAGAGAGCAGTCACCGGAGAAGTGATAGACGCCCAAGTGATGTTGACTCTAGGAAGAGACCATCATTGAGATGGGATGGTGGTGTGTCTGATAGGGATGCTAGGAAATCCTCAGGTGAGGTTAAGCATGATAGACGGCATTCTAATTTGCCTGATCATTCAGGATCAAGGACTACTCGGAGGTCTGAAGAAGTTAATCGTTCTGGTAATTCTTATAGATGCCATAGAACTGAATCTTCCTCTGCTTCCAGCAAGTATTCGTCTTCTAGGTTCACTGATCCACCCTTTTCTTCTGGAGGTACTCATGATAGACAATGCCGCAGTCCAGGCCATTCAGAGAAGTCATCAAAAGAGCACAGCCACCACTCTGACAGCAAAGACCATAGTCCTCGACGCATCAACCGGTCCCCACATGAGAAGAGCCGCCGCTTTGATCATAGGGATCACACTCCAAACCGTTCTAACCGATCTCCGCATTCATGGGTTTGTCACCATGACCACAGAGACCGAACTCCAATGCAGTCAGAGCGGTCACCACATCCACATGATATCCGACATTCTGCCGATCACCGAGAATCAAGCAAAAAAAATAAAGTTAGCGAAAAGCTTCAATCCAGCAGAAATGATGATAAAGTGGGAGGAAAGGATCATGGTGAAAAAAATATAATTAATAGTAAGTCAAATAAGAGCAATGCTGACAGAAGTATTGCTGATAAACTCAGCAAGGAAAACCTGTTAGAGAATTCAAATAGGCAGTCTATTGAGATTCCACCTCCTCCACCACCTCATCTTCCTCCTCCTCCTCCACCTGTTCTTCCTCCACCACCACCTTCTACCCCAGGAGCATTTGAAGATGCATCATCAATGGAAGAGGATATGGATATATCAGATACTCCACCCCGGGATCCCATATCATCTGATTTTGATGCTGGAAAATGGTTTTATCTTGATCATTTTGGCACTGAACAAGGACCTTCAAAGTTAGTTAATCTGAAATGTCTAGTGGATAATGGAGTCCTCCTTTCTGATCATCTGATAAAGCATGCTGACAGTGATAGGTGGGTTACTGTCGAAAATGCAGTTTCCCCCTTGGCAACAATGAACTTTCCCTCTATTGTATCAGATGTTGTAACCCAGATGGTAAGTCCTCCAGAAGCCCCAGGGAATTTGTTAGTTGATGCTGCAGTTCTATGTCAGGAAACAGCCAATTCCATGCGTCTGCAACAGGATTTTGGTACAGATGAACTTTCAATTCTACCAGAACCTATCCAAGATTACCATATAGATGAGAGGGTAGAAATGTTGTTGGATGGTTACAGTATTGTAGACGGAAAAGAGCTTGAGATTATTGGAGGTAACTTTATATTGATTCTGCTGTTTTTTTTCCTAAGCCCTTATTATTAGATGCAGTGTAAGGTCTGTTTTTGCCCAAACTCTGCAGATTCTACTCCTTAAAACAAGGAAAAGCCTACACTAGAACGGTTTCAAGTTGATTAAATAACTTTCGGCTTTTCTTAATGAGTGGTGATAAACCACTCCATTTTATGTCAAATGTTGAACCTAATTTTATTTTATTTTTTAAAATTTTGCTATCTCACAGAAGCACTGAGTACATCATTTGGGTATGTGGACTGGGAGAACTGGTGCCAATCCGAAGGTATTCTACATTCCTACTGTCACATCTATGACTATATGAACACATACAAAGAACCTCCTTTGATATTCTGTAGTTTGAATATGCAAGAATTAGCTCGTGATTCTCCAGTTGTCCTCTCCTTTTCAGTTTCCAAAAAAGAAAAAGAAAAATGACAATATAAATTTGTGCATTGTCACCTTCCCTTCCTCTTTCTGGTTTTTAATTACTTACTGGCTACTTTAGTCTTGTATCTCCTACTACTTCCTTGATTTCTTGAAATTAATAATAGGTAAAATGATATAAATCTATATATCACAAAACAGGATAACTGATGTTGGAAGATGGTAAAAATGTTCTCACATTTTTGTTGAAGTTTCTTATGGTTACCAGAATAGATATTCCATTACTCTTTGACTCTGATTTTTTTCTTTTTTTTGAAAGACTAATGACTTTGAAACTGCAAGAACTAGACTGTCTCTTCAAGTTTGATTTATTCTATTAATTATTTTATTATCTATGTGTGGTTTGTAGGTTTCTCGCGATTCAAGGCTCAAACACCATTACCATATCCAAGAAATGAAGTTGCTACAGATCAAGAAAACTTCTCAACACAAATGACTGAAATCAGGCCAGTTTTTGCACCTTCAGAGATGGATCATTTTGTTCCTGGTGGCAGTTGTAGTGATTGGTTTTCTGGGAGGTGGTTTTGCAAAGGTGGTGACTGGAAGAGAAATGATGAGGTTAGCCTCGAACGATCTTACAGACGGAAACTTGTCGTCAATGAAGGTTATCCTCTTTGTAAGATGCCAAAGTCTGATAATGAGGATCCTCGTTGGCAAAGAAAGGAAGATCTCTATTATCCTTCCCGGGGTAAAAGGCTTGATCTGCCAGTATGGAGTTTTGCATCATCTGATGACAATAGTGATAATGGTAATGATTCAAGTAAAAATGCGGTTGTTAGCAGATCAGTCCAGACTAAGTCTTTGCCCCCCAGGGGTACGAAGGGTATAATTCTTCCTGTGGTTCGAATAAATGCTTGTGTTGTAAATGATCATGTTTCTTCAGAACCTTCTGAAAAGGTTAGAAGCATTGAGTTGCACCCTTCAAGATCTTCGCAATCACACTCTAGTAGTGAAAGGATTTCGCTTCGTGAAGGGCCCTCTCGTTCAAAGAAGGTACATGAACATGACCTACAAATGCTGCATCGATGCCAGGCTGTCCTCAATGTTCCAAGGGATCGAATTTGCACTATCAATGATTTATCTGTTGATCTAGGTGATTGGTTCTATCTAGATGGTGCTAGCTGTGAACATGGACCTTTCTCATATTTGGAATTGCAAGATTTAGTTGGTAAAGGTACTATATTGGAGCATAGCAGTGTCTTTAGGAAGAATGACAATACTTGGCTTCCAATAAGTAAGAAACTGATATCTTCCAAAACTATAAATACTGAAGATGGGGCAGACACATCATCTGAAAAAGGTTGTTATACCCTTGAGCAGTCATTGCTAAACAGTGCTAGTAGTGCTTCTCATTCACTTCATGGCTCACACCCTCAGTTTGTTGGCTTTACACGTGGTAAGCTGCATGAACTTGTAATGAGGTCATATAAGAACCGGGAGTTTGCTGCTGCTATCAATGAGGTTTTGGATCCATGGATCATTGCAAAGCAACCAAAGAAGGAAATGGATAAACATTTCCCATTTAACTCAGCTATCACAAAAAACTCAGCTGTGTTAGCTCATAATTTGTCAAGCGATACTATCTGGAAATCAGGTTTGATTCTTATTGATGTGTTGGGTAGTATGCTCATTCTTTGTTCTATATTCTGCCGAATTCCTTATACATGTGACCATTAAGTTGCACTGATCGCTAGTATAAGGAATTGAATTCTTATGTTTCTGTCACCAATACCATATTGGTAGGGATTGGGCAGGAAATCAGTTGATAAAATTTATAATGTGAACACACTGATATAGAACTGTAAGTGATCCAAACTCATATAATATCATCTGACATTTCTTTAATTTAACAATGAATATTAGCCATAGTTAAAGGTGGTACTAAAATTATCTTCAATTCAGTAACTTTAATATGTTTAATATTCTATTCTATTCATTTTATTTAGTATTAGGAATGGACATACTAGCAACACCTGATTGAAGCTGATAACACTATTATGCATGCCGAATTTCATTACTTATTTTTAATATATTTGTTATATATTTATTTGGCAATTAGCAATATTGGACATGGTTTATAATATCATTCCATGTTGGTCAGCATGAGGTCAACATCTTATTCTGCTTGCAAATCAACATGTGAAATTGAGATGAACAAATGGACGAAGCACATCTATCACGTGTCACCATCATCTTGTTTCACCCTCCTTTGTTTAGGTTTGTCATGACTAAATCCAACATATGCACTAAATATTACATACATTACAACATTACTTGTGTGATGTATCCTTCACCAAGGAAGGCTTCCAGAGGATTAAGTCACTCTTCTGTCATGACATTTTTCACTAATACCTCTTCATCTCTAATATGGTGATGTTCTAACTTCAAGACTCACTATCAATCCCTAATAATATTGGTGAAAACCTCTTTGCTTTTGTATACAAGGTATAGGAACCCATGTAGGCTTTGACAAAGATTTGAATTTCCATTATTTTGGTCTAATAGCATGATGTGATTAATATATTAGGCAATTTGCTTGATCTGAGAATGTAGGTTTAAGTTATGGTATACATAAAAGAGTACAACAAGAAATAAAGTAATGGAGTATACATTGTTTTAGATAGTTCGTTCAAAGATGAATTAGTAGTAGTTAGGAAGGGGATAGGGTTATAACTCTTAAAATTAGTGGTGGCGAAAGAAATTATTAATATAATTAACATATATGTACACTAAGTAGGATTAAACGAAGACTCCAAATATAAAAATTGGGAAGGCCTAGATGAGGTAGTATAAAAAATTTCATCAAATGAGATGTTTTTAATAGGAGGAGATTTAAATGGGCATGCAGGATTAAGAAATGAGGAATATGATAGAGTGCGGGGTTGTGGTTTTGGAATAAGAATTGAAAAAGAAAAACTATATTTGATTTTGTGATAACATATGAAATTATAATAGCTAATATATTTTTCAAGAAAAAAGAACATTTGATTATGTTTAAAAATGGGAACAATAGGTTGTAAATATCAATAGAAGAAAAAGATACACAACTCTTAGAATCAAGTGATGTAAGTTAAAGGACGAGAAACAAAGTATTATTGTACACTTGTAAGAATGAAGGGGATAGGGAATAAATATAATAGGGTACTAGTGAATGATGAGGAAATAAAAGAGGTATTTTCATCAATTTTTTTAATGAAAGTGACAAATTTAATTTAAATAATTTAAGTATGTTAAAGGAGTATAGAAATTTAAATTTTTATCAAAAAAATTTAAACTTTAGAAATACAAGAGGCTTTAAATGGAAAAGTTGTTGCACTAAGTGATATTCCGATAGAAGTATGAAAGTGCCTAGGGAAGCAAGTTATCGAATGACTTACAAAGGTATTTAACCTGAAATTAAAAATGAAAAAAATACTTGATTAGTGGAGTGTAAATACTCTAGTTCCTTTGTATAAAAAGAAAGGAGACGTACAAAATTTTGTGAATTCTAAAGGCATTAAACTAATGAGTCATACTATGAAATTTTAGAAAAGAGTGATATAAAAAGACTAAGAAAGCAAACAATTTGGATTCATTCTTGGAAAGTCGACAATAGAAGTTATGCATTTCTAAAATAGTAATTGAAAAATATTGGGAAAAGAAGTAAGTCTTACACATAGTATTCATCGATTTAGAAAAATTTTATGATAGAGTTTTGAGGAAAATTAGATGGAAAAATTCTATAAAAGAAAGGCGCTAGCATAATATATATTATAACAATTAAGAATATATACGAGAATGTAATGACAAGAATGAAGACTCTTCGTGGATTATCCTAAATGTTTCTATAAAGATAGGGTTACATCAAAGATCAATTTTAAGTTCTTATCTTTTTACACTGATCATGGATGAACTCATTGGATACATCCAAGACACGTTTCCACAGGACATGTTGTTTGCAGATGATATTGTTTTGATAGATGAGACACGTGAATGAGTAAATGTTAAACCTGAATTTTAGTAGGAAACACTGAAAGTATAATTTTTTAAGCTTAGTAGAATAAAAATAGAATATATAGAATTTGTGTTTAGCAATATATTAGACACAGTAAGACAATTATTAAGATAGGAAATGATGAGTTATATGTAACCGAGAGCTTCACGTATTTATAATCATTTTTATAAAAGGATGGAGAGGTTGGAAGATGCCTTATATAAAATACAAGTAGGATGGTTGAAATGGAGAAGAACATTAGGTGTTTTTTTTGTGTGATCGTAAGATACTTCTAAAACTTAAAGGGAATTTCTACATAATGACTGTTACACCTACTATGTTATAAGGATTTGAATGTTGGGTTATGACTTGAGCACACGAGAGTCGCAGAGATGAAGATGTTAAGGTAAATATGCTAATATACAAGGATCTACTATATAAGATATGTGAATATTAAAGAGAAGCGAAAACTCCGAGTGACATGTTTCAATGGTATGCACATGTACTTAGAAGACCAATAAATACTCAGTTTGGCGATGTAAAACTATGACAAATACACACATTGAACAAGGAAGAGGTAGACCAAAGCAGATTTGGTTTGTAGCGATAAAACGGAATAAAATTTATTTAAATATAGATAATGATATAATAGGGGATAGAGCCTAATAGCATAGGAAGATCCATATAGTCAACTCCACTTATAGATAAGGCTTCGTGGATGTTGTTATTTTACTTGTTTCTCTCACAGCCTCAAGTGCCTACACGTCCCTTAGCCGCTCGTCCTTATCTATGTTGTATTTTTACTGCTAAACTTTGTTACACGTACTGTCAATCTCAATTTTGAGTGTTTGCCTTTGCTGGAAATCACTCGCACTCCCTTTCATCTTCTCAAAGTATCTGCTGTCACCAAACCTTCAAAAAAAAAAGGCAAAAAAAAAAAATACAAAATACAAAAAACATCAATTTTGGCCTTTTCATTTGGTATTTCCAACTGAATCTGTTAGATACAAGGTGTTTCTGGCCATTTCTACTGTGTTCTAGTATGCCTCTGATTTGGAGTAGTTGTTTTGGAAACTGTGCTATAAACACAGATATGTAAAAACACGCAAGGATAATGGTCTCATCTCTTAGTTGTATAAATCCTTTTATTGCCATATATTTTTATGGTTTTCATAAAAATTCGATAGTAGATATTTCTGCTTTATGATGATTTGTTCGTTGTGTTATCTATGCACTTGAGCACTAGGCATGCTCTACCTGTTCTATAGTGTCTGGATTTTTTGTTCCTTGAATATAATTCAGTGGTAGGATAAGATCCATATAGCTGAGCCCAACTTTTTTTGTGACTTGATCCTATGCTTTTATACAGAGGATGTGATGTACCATGATGGAAAAAGACCTCGATTGCTCATTGGGGATAGTGACGTGGACTCTGAAATGGGGGAGACTATACTGATGAATGAGAAGCTTGATTTCTCGTTTGAGGATTTATATTGCAAATCTGATATCTTTGCGGATCCTGTTACTACTTTGCTGGCAGAGAATGAAAACTGGGGTCTGTTGAATGGACCCATTCTTGCTAGGATATTTCACTTCCTAAAGAGTGATATGAAGTCTCTTGTCTACTCTGCCGCAACATGTAAACATTGGAACACATCAGTAAATTTTTACAGAAATATCTGCAAAAATGCTGATTTATCCTCCATCGGACCAAAGTGTACAGATGCTGTATTTCGCATGCTTATGGTATGTGTACTTACAGTTTGTTTAAACTTGTTTATTTAAGTCATAAATACTAATTTAGCTTGTCTCACAGGGTGGTTTTGGCAGGAAAAATCTTACATCCATAGGTTTAATGGGCTGTGTCAATGTTACTACCAGTGTTGTTGAAGAGGTCCTCCAGCTGTTTCCACACATATCTTTTGTTGACATCAGAGGATGCTGTCAGTTTAAAGAATTACAAATTAAATATCCAAAAGTTATGTGGATAGGAAGATCAGGTTCAGCTAAAACAAAATTTTTTGAGGAATCTCATTCAAAAACAAGAAGCCTAAGGCAGATAGCTGAAAACAATTTCCCATTGTCAAGAACTTATCGCTCCAATGGTTATCTGGATGATTCTGATCTAGGAAAATTTGCCATTGACGAGCCTAATTCCTTCAATAGAAACAGTATTTCAGGCCTCCAGTTCAAGCAGGGGTTTTACAAACGACCCAAGTTACTTGATGCTAGGTCTTCAGAACTTCTATCTAGGGATGCACAAATGAGACGCTGGTTGCATAGGAAGTCCGAGCATAGTTATAAAAAGATGGAGGAGTTTATTGCCAGTAGTTTGAGGAGTATCACAAGGGGGAGCAAGTCCGAAATCTTTATGCCTAAAGTATTCCCAAAATTATTATATTCCAATTTATTTATTTATTTTATTTTATTTTGATACCTGCAATAAAAGAGGAGCCTCGGCGCAACAATAAAGTTGCTGTCATGTGCACGGGTTCGAGTCTCGGAAATAACCTTTTGTAAAGTACTTGCTATGTATAGTAGACTCTTAACTGGACTTTGCATTGGCAGGAGCTTTGCCTTTGTGTACCGAGCTACCTTTTTTTATTATTATTTTGATACCTGCAATAAAGAACATGTTTTGATATGGATTATGTTTTCACATCACTTGGTGTTTGATTTCTATTTCAGATTTCAAAAATTGAAGATAGGATGAGAAGTGGTTATTATGTGCGACATGGCTTAAGCTCTATCAAGGATGATATTAGTCGGATGTGTTGCGATGCATTTAAGTAAGATATTGGATTTTTGCTTTTGTTAGAAAATGAAAAATCTGAATTCTTTTCACCAAATCTTTTGAAGCATTAAATGTTTTTATGGCGTTCTCATTATGTTGATCTACAAACTACCTTTCGAGATTTAATTCTGCTTAATTTATCATGTTACTTATAACATTGTGTATCAGAATTTTTGTACCCCCACAACGTGTTTTAACTAAACTGTGCACATTTCTATAGATCAAAAAGACAGAATGATGGAGACATGAAAAAGATTATCTTTTATTTCCTTCAATTGATAAAGAAGTTGGACAACCCAAGGTTGATTAGTGAAAGGGATGAGATGGCAAAGGCAGCCAAAGACAATTCTGATGCAGGAGCATATATATCTGAAAAATACAAAAAGAAACAAAATAGAACTTTGGGTGAAAAGAAGGCCACAAATAAGAGTGCATTGTATTGCGATGGAGGAACAGATAATAGAGCTTCTCCATTTGATCGTGAAATTAAAAGGAGTCTTTCCAAACTAAAGAAGAGAGATATGGATTCTGAAAGTGAAACATCTGAAGAGCATGAAAATGATTTCTCTGATGAAGATGAAAGGAGTGAAGATGAGAGTACTGCTTCTGATACGGAAAGTGACATGGAAGCTCATACAGGAAATTCAACATGGGAGTCAAGAGGAGATTTCTTCTGCAAATTGGAGGAGTCCATTGAGTCAGCAGCAATATATGACCGGGAATGGGGTGCTCGCATGACTAAAGCTGGCCTTGTTCCTCCTGTTACTAGAAAGTATGAAATCATTGACAAGTATCTTATTGTAGCAGACGGGGAGGAAGTACGAAGGAAAATGCAAGTTGCATTACCTGATGATTACTCTGACAAACTATTAGCACAAAAGAATGGTATTGAGGAGTCAGATATGGAAATCCCCGAGGTTAAGGAATATAAACCCAGGAAATCTCTTGGAGTTGAAGTTATAGAGCAAGAAGTATATGGCATAGATCCTTATACACATAACCTCCTCTTGGATACTATGCCAGACGAGCCAGAATGGACTCTTACAGATAGACATAAATTTATAGACGAGGTATTATGAATGCGTATGGATGATTACATTTAAAGTTTTCTTCCCTTTATATTATTTGCATTATTGAATATTTGATACTACCTGCACTGTTCTGCCAGTCTATTCTCCGAACATTGAATAAGCAAGTCAGACAATTTACTGGTTCTGGTAACACCCCAATGGTTTATCCTTTGCGACCTGTTTTAGAAGAAATGCAAATGAATGCAGAGGAAGGAGGTGACAAGCGGTCATTGAAAATGTGCCAGGCCATCATAAAGGCCATGAGGAGTCGCCCAGATGATAACTATGTTTCTTATAGAAAGGTACTTCCAGATTAGGTGCACGAAACTAGATAGGATCCTTTTCAATGTGGTTCCCATTTTGTTAATCTTGATATTTTGTTTGTTGTATCAGGGCCTTGGAGTTGTATGTAATAAGAAAGAAGGATTTGAACAAGATGATTTTGTTGTTGAGTTTTTAGGAGAGGTATACTTTTCTGGCTTTCTTTTATACATGAAGTATATATTTGTAAGTTTCATCATAAATTAGTGAGGCAAATGTCTGTCGATCACTTAAAGTATTAACAGTTATCAACAACATGATAGTCTGGGTCACTTGGTTTAGTTTTTCATGCTATTCAACACGAAAGCATATTTAAGAATTCAAATCTGAACTTGTCTTACGATAAATAGATAATATAATAATATTCTTTATGATGCAACTTTCTTTTACTCTGGCGACTACAAGCAAACATTCCTTTCACCATGCTCAAGATAGAGAAAATGGAACCTGCAGAGTGAAATTTTTAGGACCTTAATTATAGCAATAGAAAGTCCTAGTGTAGTGTACAGTGTTTCTGTGTTTCTATTCTATGATGAGTTGCTGGGTTAGTACTGGAAATTTTTTACTTTAATTTCGCTGCTCAAGCTTAGATGTTTCATTTGTTCAAATTCAGGTCTATCCAGCTTGGAAATGGTATGAAAAGCAGGATGGTATTCGGGCCCTGCAGAAAAATAGTCAAGAACCAGCTCCTGAATTTTACAACATATATCTGGAGAGGCCAAAGGTGATTGTTGCTTGATGTGAATTATCAAGGCAAACACTAGTTTGTTGCATTTCATCCAAACAGCTAATTTTTTATATATTAGGGTGATCTTCACGGGTATGATCTTGTTGTTGTTGATGCTATGCACAAAGCAAATTATGCAAGCAGAATTTGTCACTCATGCAGGCCTAATTGTGAAGCAAAGTAAGCGCTATCTTCTATAGATCTTTCTCCAGATGGCTATTTGTGTTTTGAAAGAATTACTATTTTGAATTTTCAGCATGGTTAGTCTCATGATAAAACTGATCTTGCTCATATTTCTATACTAGTTCTGTGTGGGTTTATTCCTTTATGATCCAGCACAACACACTGAATGATTATGCAATCTTCGTGTAATAGCAATGCTTTTATTAATATCAAGGACAAACTTCAGCGGCATGCTAACTTTATACTGTGCCCTGTGCCCTGTGCCCTGTGCCTGGATTTTCTTACATCTCTTTATACAACTTTGGTGATACATATTTTGACTTGACAATCATCTTTTTAGGAGATTTTTGAGACGGTCATGCAGTAGCTGGTAGTAGGCATGCAAGGAAGTTGTCCTTTGCTTTTTTTTTTTTTTTCATGTTAAAAAGGAAAAATGAAAAATATTAGTCTATGTAAACAAGAGACAGCCTTTTATGTTCATGCATTACTAGCAAAAACTTCTAAACTGATCTTACTTTCCTGTATGTTTAAGATCCATGTGTAATCTTCTCTCTGTCAGCTAGAATGCGTGAACTATAACTAATTCTTCACACAAACAAGAGACAGCCTTTTATGTTCATGCATTACTAGCAAAAACTTCTAAACTGATCTTACTTTCCTATATGTTTAAGATCCATGTGTAATCTTCTCTCTGTCAGCTATAATGCGTGAACTATGACTAATTCTTCACACAAATCTTAACAGAAATATTTTGTTTTATTGTACTTTTTTTTCCAACTTAATTTTCATTATTTATCTAGTGAATGTGATATTTATTGATTGAAACCTGGCACTGATGCTGTCTCAAAATGTCTGTTTTAACTGTTTATTATTTTGGAACAGAGTTACAGCTGTGGATGGTCAGTACCAAATTGGTATTTATTCTCTAGTACCAATTGGTTATGGTGAAGAAATCACCTTTGATTACAACTCTGTCACAGAGGTGTGCATCAAGCCAGTGAAATGTATTGTCCTATTTAACTAGGGTATCTCCATTCTCCATTGTGTAACATCTTCATTTTATATTTTTATTGCAGAGCAAGGAAGAATATGAAGCGTCGGTTTGTTTGTGTGGTAGTCAAGTTTGCAGAGGGAGCTATCTGAATCTGGCTGGCGAAGGAGCATTTGAGAAGGCAAGTAATAGAGAAAATGTGCAGTGACCGAATTATGTTATTAATCAGATTTTTGAGGTGTCAATTGGTCACGCTTGGGCTATGAGGGTGCTGCTACTATTATTCCACATCCCTTTTTTTTGCGATCTTTTATTCATCGATTTCCAGCTCTAAGTTCACTGAAATTAAATTTTAACTGACTCGTGTAATGCATCAGGTTTTGAAGGATTCTCATGGAGTGCTAGACCGTCATAAGTTAATGCTAGAGGCTTGTGATGCTAATATTATCGTACAAGATGATTATCTTGACCTGGCAAGGGCTGGTCTGGGACCTTGTTTGCTTGACGGATTGCCCGATTGGCTTGTTGCATACTCGGCTCATCTGGTGATTTCTCTTACCATCTTGCATATTTGTTTTCTATATTTTGGCCTATCAGTTGACGATCCCTGTCCCAATGAAGGTGAGGTTCATAAACTTTGAGAGGAAAAAACTACCTGATGAAATTCTGAAGCATAACTTAGAGGAAAAGAGGAAATTTTTTTCAGACATATGTCTTGAGGTTGAGAAGAATGAGGCTGAGATTCAGGTCACGCTGAGATCCATGTTCCGTTATCCTGTTTGTTCTGTTTGTTTTCCTTCGAGTATTAACCTCTTCTTTGATATTCAGGCTGAGGGTGTATATAATGCAAGGCTTCAGAATATTGCACTCACTCTTAATAAGGTACTCTCTCTCTCTCTCTCTCACACACACACACACACTATAATTTCTCTATGTTTGATGTCTAGCTTGGGGGTATTGGAACTGGTCGTGGTCCCAACAATGAAAAGATTCTTTGCTCCTGTGCTGCACTAACCAATGAAGCAAAAAATGATCACTGTGGTTATCACACACAAAAAGGAGTTTTGTCTGATTTAGGCAATGTTTTGAAAGAAAACTTGCCAAAATTTACCTATCCTTTCCCTTCCATTTAACTCCTTACAAAGAAATCATTAATTTAAAAAAAAATCCATTTAACTCCTTACAAGGAAACATGACAGTAGTGTGAATTCTAGTTTCTAGTAATATTGGGGACCAAATTTTGACATCAATTTGTGATTTAGTAAAGTAATTGGATATTTTAAATCTTTTATCTGTGTATGAATGCTGAAAAAAATGATGATAATGTGCTGGTGGTTGATTAAATTCTCTTGAATGCTGTTTTCTATTTTGGTTACCCTTGAAATTTTTTGATCTTAGATTAGAGATATTTGTTCCACTGTATTTGTTGTTTAGCTTTAATTCTAAGAAGTTCATTTTCAAACTACTTTATCGTCACACCACTTCTACTTATTAGAACTTATGGATTTATAGGAGGATTTTTTCAGAGTGATTGCACTTTTTACCGCTGTTTTTGGTGTTCATGACTTTTCCTTAAACTGATTGTCACTATATATTGATCATTGTGGGACTATGCAGGTAAAGTATGTCATGCGGTGTGTATTTGAGGATGCCAAGAATGCTCCGCCACCGATTGAAAAACTTACTGCAGTAGGAATGGTTTCAGTCCTCTGGAAAGGGGAGGGTTCCTTGGTGGAGGACTTGCTGCATTCCATGACACCTCATTTAGAACCAAATCTACTTATCGATCTCAAATCCAACATTCAAGCTCATGATCCATCTGGTTCCGATAACATTGAGAGTGCACTCCGCAAGTCTTTGTTATGGCAAGTCTTAGTTGCCAAATGTATATTGTTTCCCAAACACTTTGCTACATTTAGATTCTTACTATATTACATTCTTTTATCAGGTTGAGGGATGAATTGCGAAATCTTCCATGTAGCAAGAAGTGTCGGCATGATGCTGCTGCTGACTTGATTCATATATATGCTTATACAAAAGTGTTTTTTAAGATTCGGGTAAGTAGGTATCAAATGGTTGTACATGAAAAGAGAGAATTTAGGCCTGTTTGACATTTTGAAGCATGGATGCAGGAGTACAAGTCTGTTACATCTCCCCCAGTCTACATCAGCCCTCTAGATTTGGGTCCCAAATATGCAGATAAAATGGGGTCAGGCTTCCAGGAATATTGCAAGACTTACGGTGAGAATTATTGCTTGGGCCAGTTGATCTATTGGTACAGCCAGATGAATGCTGACCCAGACTGTCGACTAGTGAGAGCTTGCAAAGGTTGCTTGTCGCTGCCCGATTTCTCCTCCTACTATGCAAAGACTCAAAAGCCATTGCGAGAACATTACAGTTTACGAACCGTGCGATTTATGATGTCACGGATGGTGAGTGTGTTCCCTATTCACATTATGCAATTACAATTTATGGTGAATGAATATGATCTGATTCTCTATCAACTTTGCAAAGATTCATGTTGAATGATCTGATTATGAAAACATTGTAATGGTGGTAATAGGAGAAAGAACCACAAAGGCCATGGCCGAAAGATCGAATATGGCTATTCAAGAACAACCCTAAATTTTTTGGCAGTCCAATGCTGGACGCCGTCCTCAATAAATGTCCCTTAGACAAGGAGATGATGCATTGGCTCAAGACCAGACCGGCAGTGTTTCAAGGCTGATGAGCAAGTGCAGCAACCATGCCACCATATCCCTCCATTCCTGGTGTGTCCATTGACCAAATTCTTTTGTTCTCTGTCAAATAGGACTACCCTTAGCCGTGTAGAGTTGCTTGTTTGAAGCAGCATTTCCACACCTGTACAGTTTCCCAGCATGTAATTTGTATTTTGATTTATTTAGGATAGTCTATCATTGATCCAATGTAGTATTTTCCTCTCTTTTTTTTTTTTTTTGAAGTTCCTTCTGCTAGGTTTTTTGCCTGACACAATGTACAGATATCAATCTAGTTGATAAGTAGGCATGGAATCACCATATGGCAAATTCTTGTGCCATGTTTCTTTGTAATCACAGCTAATCTTGGCCTCAATATTAGTTTGAGTGTTGTTTAACTTTGTATCCTCATTTATTTGTAAGACTGCCGACCATCTAATGGATAAGGGTGGATTGTTTTATTTACTTTTAAGACCGCTGATTTGGTCATGTTACGCCACTCTTGGACATGACAAACAAGCAAACTGGCATGATTCAGATCCCCACATCTCATGTATGCATCGACTAGTGATGTCTCTACGACGACATCCAACAAGCGCGGCCAACTGCAAATATGCAGAAATGGCATCGAGAGTACAGACTCGATCAGCTCTGAGGCCCACCGACCACCATCGATGGGCTCCAGAGTTTGTTTTGCATCTCCATGGTGCAAGTGGCCATGTGCAAGAATGTCCAGTCCCTTTCTTTGGGGGCATTTTGTCAAAATAGTTCTTTGGCAGGACTTATCGTGCCCAACCCAACATTACTAGGGGTGGGCGTAATTCGAAAAACTCAAAAAACTCGGTACAACCTAAAATTTCAATTTTTTTTTATTTTTCTGCCGTTTTGGTTTAAATTTTTTGAATTTTGATTATTCTGTTCGATTTTTAATTTTAGCTCCCAAAAAAATTGAATAAATCAAACTGACTGTATTATAATTAGAATATAATTTTTATGAATATTGAATCATATAATTGGAATGAACAAATAATAATTTATAATTTTTTACTTATTATTTATTGTTATAAGATAATAAAATTTTAGTATTACTTTTTTTTTACATTTTGATTTTCATTTTAATTTTAAATTTATAACTATTTTAATAATTAATATTTTTTTTATCTCTAAACATAAAATAAAATCAATTTAATTCATTATTTAAACCGTATATAATCAGCCGTATAAATCAGATCGTATTGTAACAACAATCGAATCGAACCGTAATAAAATGATTTAATTTTGGATTAGAAATTTTTAAAATCGAAATTGAAAAAACTGAATTAAAGTAGAGTAAAACCAGACCTGCCTCGTCCCATGCCAATTGATCAAGATGGTCGAGGAGAATGCATCCCTCTACGGCATCGAGTCTAACAGACTTCGAGCCTCTGATTTGCAGCCGCGATCGACATATTCAGCCATCGAAGAGTTCCACGACACCGAATCCTTGAACCAAGATACATCGTGCAGCTTCCGAGCGGACGCAGTCTTGCCGCTCTCGCAGTAAAAGCTGATCGATCCATTCACCATGGAGGAGCCAAGGAACCGAAGCGCAGGCCTTGAGGACGAAGGTATACGTGTAATGGTTAGTCAAGATGCGACCGACGCATCTGGGCGAAGGATAGAAGGGCTTTGATTGGGGTGGGCGGCGACCAGGCGTAGGATCGGATGAGGATGTTGCAGGAGAAAGTATCGGGACGGCAAAAACTGCCAGAACACGAGACGGCGCAGGTGGATTGCAGGCGGAAGACGTGCGCCCCAGGTGAATTCGCAGATACCGTAAAGGAGCAGCTTGCGGCAAAGGGATGGGGCCAGGCCAGCAGTCGAGGAGTCGGACGGCGGCAGTTGAGTTGGGCGTGAGTTCGTTTTCAACCCAGGTAATTCGAAAATTTGAATTTTAGTTTTTTTCTCTAGCATAATTTTGTTAATTATCCTCTTTTATTACACGTTTTATACATATTTTTTTTAAAAAAAAATTACATTCCAAAACTAGCTTGCAAATGCAGAGCGTCATATAGTCGAGCACAAAAATATTTCACTTTATTAAATGCATTATTTATAAGAAATAATCTAATTCATTATGACCTTGCAGTAACTCTTCATGATAAACTCTTTGTTTCAGCAACTTAATGCTACGTGTGAGTTAAAAAAGATACATATATTATTAATTTTCTATATTGTATAATTTCAGGAGCTTATGATCCATTTTCCCCTCCATTTATTACTTTCTATTTAATTTTAAAAGGATCCATTTTAACTCTAAAACTATCTGATATATTTCTTTTCTTCCCTCTTAAAGTTTAATAAAATTAAAATAAACCTTTTCACTACATAAACTTTTCCGAGTAAACTGATCCGAAAAGAAACCAAACAAATAAGCTGCAGGTACACATGAACGAGCAGCATCACGTTCGAACACAATGAATGAAGAAACTAGCAAACTTGATCAGTCAAATATCATTAGACAACCACAGAATCAAATAGAAATATTTGTCTAAACATCCAATAAGAACAGAGACAGACAGTATGCTCAGACAGAACACTCAAAATTCAAACTATTGCTAGTCTTCTTTTAACGCACCTTGAATCCAAATAATAACCATTCTAGCAGTTTACTTGATCTTTTTCTTGGGCCTCAACTGCAAATTGTGAAGGTATGAAACGAGCTTAAACAAACAACTAACCATACGACCGAAATTGTTTTAATGAAAAAACATAAATATTACCTGATTGCTGTGGCCACACTTCTTTTTCCGGCAATTGACAGCCCTTGGATGCAACCGTGCATAACACCTGATGAAACAAAAAGGTTACAGTTACAACAATTAATTTGTTTAGATAAACCAGTTGCAACTGCATTGTACTTGAACAACCATGGGATGTACCTATAAGCTTTGCTAATCACGCACCCATCTAAATACTCAATCACATGTAGTGTATGAACAATAATCATACATTCAATTAACAGAATATCAATTAAAATAAAATTAAGACTGTAATCAGCAAATTACAGTATTTCAAGTTTCTAAAATCTCATCAGTATGTAAATAATAGGATTCTATTTGCGTTTGGAAGCTCAGAACATTAATTTGCCACAAAAGATTAGTTCATTAGAAAAAGAGTCCCTTGGCACATCTAACTGATTCACCACCCATGGCAAAGGGTAGTCATCCTATTCAGTTTTGGCATTTATCATATGGAACACACAATTGAAGCAAATCTATTTTGATAAAATACATCAAAAGGAAAAACATAATTTTAATTTTTAACCTTGCTTATTTTTTTTGCAACAGAATCTACAACGTTTTCAATTTGACTAAACTTGCAAAGATTATATATTTGACCTTAAATGAAAATATAAAGTTAACTTTAGTAAGCAAATGTGATCATGTTCTTTGTGATGAAAATCAAATTTATTACTAATGGCTTGATATGCAGTAACATCCAAATTGATACTTTTATATAAACATGCACCGTGTCTAGATCTTCTATATTCAACAGGTACGCTAGCATATTATCAAATACTTTTCTAAAAAAGAAATGCAATCTGAACATGTATCATGTCCTAACGAGTCCATTTTTATTTATGATATGGATGCACTACAAGATATATTTAAAGACGTGGAATTTATTGTTGTGCATGTTCCACCCGTGAAAATCAACTGCAAATAAATTCAAAGCAGCTGACAAAGTAAAGGAGAGTCGATCTTCGGATCCGTGGCAACCTCTTCAGCACAATTGTAGCTTGAAGGATTTAACCCATAGTTCCGTTTACAAAAATCTTAATTGCCATTCAATAAGTCCGCATTGGATCACAAAGGCAATCAAACAAAGCAAAGCACTAAAAAAGAAACAAAAAAAAGGGAAACTCAAACTTACTTTCTGCAGATCATCTTCTCTTGGTTGTACTTCCTAGCAAGAGCCATGAGAGAAGGTTCAATGATTCCACCCCTCAGCCTCAGCACAAGATGCAGTGTAGACTCTTTCTGGATATTGTAGTCAGCGAGGGTCCGCCCATCCTCGAGCTGCTTACCAGCAAAGATCAGCCTCTGCTGGTCCGGAGGAATCCCTTCTTTGTCTTGGATCTTAGCCTTGACGTTGTCGATGGTGTCGCTGCTCTCGACCTCTAAAGTGATGGTCTTCCCCGTGAGCGTCTTGACGAAGATCTGCATCGCGCCGCCGCCTTTCCTCGATCACCTTCCTTCTTCTCAGCCGCCCGTTGAACTCAGCCGCCCGTTGAACCCTCCAACACACGAGCCTTTTATAGTATTCTTAGTTGGACTCGCTAGGGTTTCCACCTATTGACTTATTGGCGAACTGACAAGAATACCCTTATGGTCCGGATCTAGTCCGAGTCGTGTCCATAAACCGGTTCGATTGGACCAAAATAAAAACAGGTACGTACGGATTCATTTGTGTCGTTGCGGCTTCGTCTTCGTTTTCGATTTCTTTCTCGGTGTGTTCTGAAATTTCTCAGTATCAAATCCCTTGTTCTTGAATGCTTCCGACACGCAGCCTATAGAAAAGCTTCAGTTTTTTTTTTTGCTTGTATCGCCGCAATCGATGTGTTCTTCCATTGGTATAATCTGATTAGTTCCCGCGTGATATAGATGCGATAGAAGCACAGATTGAAATTTCCTGTTGCAGAACTAGGGTTTCAACTTGTCTTATGTTCAACTTTATCTTCTTGCTTCCCTTTCCTTTGTGATTTTGGTTGCCCTAAAAGTTCCACACTGATTGATTGAGTTTTTGGCTGAGAAAAAGATGATTTTTTCTTCTTCTTCTTCTTCGAGTTATTGCATCTTCTTGATCCACATATAAATCTACTAGCTTCTTGCTTAAACCATTCATTAGAAGTTTGAAATGCTTCCAGTGGTAAAATTAGACAGGAATCTTTAGCACTTCAACTTACAATGTTACCTCTGGTAAAGTTTGAAATGCATTTCCTATTGGTACATAGCTGATTTTTCTGTAATAATTAATATAGCTTTTATTCTGACAAATGGCCGCTACCTCAAAATCGAAAGCTTCATCTGTTTACTATCTTTTATCAGCTGAAGTGAATGATCCCTTAGGTTGTTTATCACTCAGATTCTTTTGATCAACATGTCAAGCTCTTCTTCCTTGATATCAACAAAGTGAACTGAACGTTTAAAGCTCTTTGGCTTGTTGCACTTGTCTCTTCTTGTAATTTCAACTTCTGTTCTTCTATACTTGGCATACTGGTAACACAACTTTATGCAGAATAGACCAAGGGTGAGAACACAAACAGTTCCTCATATGAGGAAGAGACACCCGAAGTTACTGAGCCTTGGACGGTTCACTTCTTTGTCGGTGCCTCCATAAACAACAGCCATTTATCATGAATTCTCTAGAGTTCACCATGTTGAAAAAGTTGGAGTATTGCAGTAGTGAACCGCAAGAGAGGAGTTTCTATGGAAGGCCTATTAGAGCATGAAGTATGCTATCACATTAAAATTGGCAAAACAAACTAGAATTGATGCATTGTTTTGTAAATTATGTTGCAAAGAGAAAGGAAAAAGAATCTAGGATTGAACATTAGTTTTCAAAAAATTGTTTCGTTAGTTTCATTGTTTGCTACTATTTTGTGGTCTAGCTGATTATAGAAAATATGCTGGTCTTTACACCCCAAGTAGTCGATTTATACCAACTTAGAAATTTGTGATTTAAGTACTGATGAATTATGAATCACTGTTTCTGATGTATGCTGATGTTGAAGTGCTTTATTCGAACCAGAAGCTTTCAAATCCCCATCCAGTTTTTGTGAATTCTTGACCCACTGTGGGCAAGAAGACAATAACATTTGCCATTTGGGACCTCATCAGACTATGGCTGCGACATCTCCACCTCAAGCCCATAGTTCAAGGGGAGTCGAAAAGTGAGGCGCTGGGGGCGAACGAATCGCCTTTTGCCAAGTGCCACAAGGGGAGTCGAAAGGTACAATGAGTCTGGACTCGGCAACATTGAGCTCTTCTATCATATTTCTTGCAAATCGTATTCTTTTTTTTGTTCAATTAAAGTGTGAATATTCTTTACATAGGCTTTGAACTGTTAAACAAATTAGAATATTTAGCTTTCAGTGAATTACTTCATTGGAATTGTTCTTCATTTTAAGAATATTGAAGGTGATTCAATACCCTTTAAGTGTCTTTTGATGTGTTACGTATCGTAATAATGATCATTTACTAAGAATTAATTAATCAATAGCTTAAGTCATTAAGTGGATCATAACTAGAGTAAAATTGAGACTCCAAAATGGGAATTTATTTTAACAAAGTAGAAAGAAATCGATGTGTATCAAAGAAATTGGAACAGATTGAAATGGAATTGAATGAGAGATTATGGCATTATTAATAGAATAGTAATTACAAAAAATGTAAACATTAATTACTAAAATAAAAGATATGTAAAAAAATTTTTAACCAAATTTAAAAAACATGGCACGCAATGTGCATGCCATGAATTAATGCAAAAGACTGCTTTGCATTTACATGGTGACCATAATATTTGTGGGCCCACATTTGAAATATCATAGTTTGATTGGACTATCAAAATAACGTTGTGAGATGTTTTACATGAATTCAAAGTTAATAAATAACATTTAATTTCATAACAATTTATTTTTGTATTTATTTAATATTAAAATATTAAATATTGATGAGTTAGATTACTTAATATTCATCCTTGTTCCAATGTTAAAAATAAAATAATTCAATTTTGTTAAAAAATTTATACATAAGAAATTTTTATATTAAAATTTTCTTTATCAATTTGATTAAAATTGATCAAATTATTAAAATAGCTTAAACATGATCAAATTCATCGTAGTAATGATTATAGTATTGTAGCATACTTTAAATGACCAACTATAGTGAGTAGTCAATTAATGAGTAAGGGCATCTCCAATGGTTAGAGTTCTATAAAAAAAAATTTATTCTAATATGTCACATCATGTCACATCAACATTCTAAAACCTATTAAAACATCTTCAATAATTAAAGATTTAAATAATTTTTGTACGGTCCAATTCATAACATATAATTACATGATAATATGCATATTACATCAATTTTAAAATAAAAAACAGGTTTGAAAACTCAAACTTCTTTTGAACTATAAACTTTAAACTTATTGCTATAATGGTTAAAACTTGTTTATTAAGATTTTTTAATTTTATAAACATCTTACAAACTTTATATTAGAGATACCCTAATATAATAATGTAGCATTCAATTAATTAATTACTATAATATTTTTATAATAAATTTGAATATAAGTTTGAATAATTTTAGATTTTTTTTATTTAATTAAATTCATTTTCAAACATGATAGTAGTTACATTATAGCTTATAACTATTGTCAGTCCTACAATAAATACAACTTTAGTATAAAAAACTGATAAAATATCTTTTTCAAAAATATTTTTTGATAATTAAGAGTGCCCTTCAAATTTTTTACATTATATTTGTTATAAAAAATGAAAATAAAGGACATTTAGTAAAAAAAAATAGGGGAAAGTTTTGGTATATTGCCATTTTTTTTATTATTTTACATTTTTTAATTTTCGAGACATAAAAATGAATGAAAATGTAATATAAATACAGCTTTAAAAAACTAAAATAGAGGAGTTTTTAGTATGTAGATTAAAAATTGTAATTTTATACTTAAAATATCTTCGCATGGGTAAATCGGTAATTAAAAAACAGCAAGCATGTGATAGTGTTTCCTGTTTTATAGGGGATCACTGATCCATTGTCGCCTCCCTCCGCCCCACTCTTTTTCTTTGGATGCTCTCGCGGTGAACGTTGTAGCCAATGCCGACCTCGGCAGCGAACCGCCTCCACGAGATCCTTCCGTCTAAGTCCGTGTCGCCTCCTCCCGACTCCGATCTCCGTCCTCCACGGAAGCCCCACCCCCGCCGCCGGATCCACTGCCCCGCATTCCCGGGCGCCGCGGCCGCCGTGTCTCGGCCCAGAAAGGGCGGATCCACTTCCGGGGGAAGGAGGAGTGGCCCCAGCACCCCCCTGCTTCGATGGAAGTTCAACGAGAAGCCCTCGTCGCAGGCCGGGCAGAAGGTTAAGGATGTCACGGTCAGAGAGGTGGCGCCGCTTCCCCCGCTTCCTCGGATCTCTGCGAGGAAGCTAGCCGCTGGGATCTGGCGTCTCCGGCCTCTAGACGCTGATGCGGCTTCCGGATGCGGTGGCAGAGAAGGCCCCCGAGCTCCCCCTGGCCTTGAGGTATGACAGTGGTTGGATCCCCACAACCTTAACCTATTGTTTCTAGGGTTGTGTTCTCTCTTGTTAAGATCCGTATGATTCTTGAAGTAAGTTTACATTTTGACATGATGCTTCGGAGAAAAATGGAGTACTTGCTTACCTTGCTCGAAATCGCACAGACTGGAACATTTTCTTCAAAATCTCTTACAAAATGGGGGAGGCTTTAAATGGAGATGTCTGGTTTATCCTCTAACAATACATCAAACGGATAGGTTTAGTCAAAATCAGTTCAAATCTACGATCTTTTAGGTTAGTTGAGTGGTACATGATCTTGGAAGCTTGAACTACCATCTTGTGCTGGTGTTGGTGGTTCGTGAACCATTAATTACGAGGATGGGATGGTGTATATTTTGTCTCTTTCTGTGCGATGCTATATGTTTGTTCCTTGAACATTGAAAGCGATTAATTATAGCTCTGCTTTTCAGCCTGTCTCTTGTCATCAAAAAGTTCAGCTGCTTTACAATCCCCTTAGCACTGACGTCCATACCAAGAAGAGCAAGAAGCATGAATTTGAAAGTCCTGTCTCTGTCTTAAGTCCTCAATATGGTGAACTCCACAAGGTATAACCTTTCAGTTCTATAGATTTGGTTAATATCTACACTTTTCTTCTCAGTTAGGTTATGTAATTTGAGTTGGCATATTTTTGTTGTGCAGTTTGCTGGTTTTCCGACTTCTGCAATGGAGAAGGCAACTAAATGGGATCCTGGGAGCTCAATGACATCAGAAGAGGTTTACAGATTCTACAGTCACTTGAAGCTTCTTGAAGACCAGGAGCTGAACACTGTCTCTGCTGTCTCTTCACTCAGGGCTGAGCTTGAAAAGGCTCATGCTCACATTAGTGAACTCGAGACAGAACGGAGAACTGCAAAGAAAAAGCTGGACCAGTTCTTGAAAAGACTTGCAGAGGAGAAGGCATCATGGCGGAGCAGAGAACACGAGAAGGTACGTGCTGTAATTGAGGCAATGAAGGCTGACCTAGATAGAGAGAGGAAGAAGCGGCAAAGGATAGAGATTGTTCATTCCAAGCTTGTCGATGAGCTTGCTGAGGCCAAAATGACTGCAAAGAAGCTCTTGCAGGATTTTGAGAATGAATGCAAAACTCGTGCGCTTGTCGAGGAGGTCTGTGATGAGCTTGCGAAAGAGATTGGGGAAGACAAAGCAGAAATTGAGTCTCTCAAGGTAGAAGTAATGAAGATGAGAGAAGAAGTTGAAGAGGAGAAGAGGATGCTGCAGATGGCAGAAGTATGGCGTGAAGAACGGGTTCAGATGAAGTTAATGGATGCAAAATTAACTCTCGGGGAAAAGTATTCACAGATGAGGGAGCTAAAAGCAGAGGTAGATGCATTTTTAGCTGCAAGGAAGGCTGAAGATATGGATGTGGCAACATCGAGAGAGGCTGAGTTACTCAAAGACAAAATAAACTCTGTTAATGTTGAGGCCATAAAGGAGTTCACTTACCAGCCACCACCTGATTCCGAAGACATCTATGCTGTCTTTGAAGAACTCCAGTCAAGACAAGAAACTACCGAGAGAGACATTCAACATTGCTGTGCTCACAGCCCCAGAAGTCATACCTCAAAGATTAACACCAGCAGTCCCGAGACAGATGTCTTTCTTGAGCATCCCATAAAACACCATGTGCATCAGTTCATAGATAGCAATGACGATGCGGAAGATGACAGTGACTGGGAAGAAGTTAGTCATGCTGAGGAACAAGGCTCCAGCAATACTCTCGATGGAAGTGAACAATATGTTAATGGTTACTGCAAGGAAACTCATGCTTCACCAAATGAAGCCGACGGGAAGGAAAGTGGGGACAACAAACTAAACACTGAAACCATAGAAGTTTGTTCTACAAATGCAAATTTAAGGAAAAAGGTGTCTTCACTGTATAAGCTATGGAGATCAGCAGCAACACATGATAACGTAGAAGATCTCAAGAAAACATCGGTTGCGGTAAAACCTGGGAGAATGTCATTGTCAGATGCGAGGCTTTCCAATGGCACACTCACTTCAAATAATGACGAAGAGCTCAAGAAACATTCAGTCGAGCATGCTAACGGTTGGCTATCAAATGGAACCCTATCTTCTGATTTAGGATTAGGTGAAACTGGATTCAGCCCAGGAAGCATAGGACAGTGGAGCTCACCTGACTCGTTGAATCCATATATTGCTCGAGGAATGAAAGGGTGCATTGAGTGGCCACTGAGTAATCAGAAGCAAAGTTTAAAGGCAAAGCTTATGGAGGCAAGAATGGAGAGTCAAAAGGTTCAGTTGCGTCATGTCCTTAAACAGAAAATTTAGCTCAGCAATGAAAATATCTGTAGCACAACAAGGTGAGCACATTCTTAGACTGCAGGAAATGAATGTTCCTTTGTTGAAGATGCTTCTGGCGTTACACTTCCATCCAAATAATACGTTCGATACATTGTTCTCAGGCTACTACATTTGAACCTTCTGATAAGCAACTTTAGTATCAATCTATTTTTGAACTTTGTACTCTAGTCTACTGTAAATGCTATGAGACAACTAAATTTTCCGTCACTGCAATAATACACTGCCCTTGCTACTTGTATTAAGAACTCTTAATCTGCAGATCCAGTAGAAAATTGCTAGTGAAAATTTTTTCCTTTCCCAAAAGCATCAAACTTGAATACTTATGAGACTTGTTGCTTGAAGTTCATATGAGATATTAAAGTTTGTAGATATAATGTCCTGTTTCTTCAAAGATGGTTTCCTTGTTATAAGATCAAGTTTACTACTACAACTACTATCCATAGTGATCATTTTATATTTAATCTCTGATTCAGGAATTGAAAAAAAAATAAGAATAATGATGTTTCCTATTGCAATGCATTTTGCATTCGACGCTGTCAAAAGAATAATGATGATCGATCTTCTGTGAAAATACACTAAAATCTTCGTGGGAAGTAGGGGGAAAAAACACCAACGCCGCCACCCGCCTTCCTTCTCCCTCTCCTCCGACGCCGGATGCATCCAAGGGCATCGGCCCTGTGCTTGGCCGCCTTCCTCGCTCACACAGGGTGCCCCCATCTATCTCTCCCACTACCAACTACCGTCGGTGGGCACTCGCCACATCTCCCTCCATTTGCCAATCTCTGCCGCCGCCTCAGCCGACCACGACACTCGCAGGGACATACGTCGCCACCTCCACATGGCTCCCAACACTGTTGCCGCATCCTCACCGCCACATCGATGGCCCATGCACGTCGTCGCCTCCTCTCCCCCTTACGACCATGTTGCCGTCGGAGGGAGGCTATCGCTGCCTTCCTCTCTTTCGGACAGTGTCGACACCTTCTTCTCTCACCTATGCTGCCGGCCAATCACACCGCCTTCTTTCACCTTTGTCGTGGGTCAGTTGCACCATTCCACAACCCTCGACAAGCATCCCCCAGCCACTGGCGCCATTACTGGCCCCCTTGCTGTCAAGATGCCCCCGAAGATAGATCCAACTAGCCAGTGTCGCTGTCGGTGCCCCCCGCCACCGTCGCACCCTCATCGCCATCGAATCTGACCAACCAGCCCCTAGTCGCCAGATCCGACTTTCCGGCCTCTTCGCCTTTAGATTTGACGTTGAGCCCGTGCAGATCCACGCTGCCACACGCTTTCAGTGCTGGTCCGACAATCGGGTTGTTTGGCCTTTGCATCATTTTGTTCCTAGCCTTTGTGCTGATCCGATTTTCGAGCTATCCAGCCATCGTGCCGTTGTTCTATATTTGGCCTTCATGTCTATGTTTTTAGCCTTTGAGTCATCTGTTGTATTTTGCCCTGCATGCCGAGGTCATGTTCCGACTTGCGGCTGTCTTATTCCGCCTCTGTGCCGCCCGTCGGCAACACGCCATCGCCTTCCGATGCTTGCCGCCCTCCGACGCTACGCCACCACTTTTAACTTCATGACGACTCGATTGGCATTACGACCAGCTCACCGAACCACTCAAAGCTGGCCCCTGGCCAGGGTACATTTTCTATGCATATTCTCCGTGCATTTTATTACTCTACATTAATCCCGCTCCTTACATATTTTTTTGGACTCACCTCGAGCATTGGAGAACTAAGGTCAGGGCAACCTGGTCGCTGGTTGCAGATAGCAGGGACCGGAGGCTTTCCAGCGACTCGGTCAACATAGATGACAGATCATCATCCCTCCCCCTCTGAGTCATGGTGATTCAATCAACATTCACTGCCCTCGTCACCTGGCAGTTTCATCTTCTCAACCTTCGGATGGGATCAAATTTGACACTGTCTGTAGGAAATGCTTTTCTTAACCTATTTCAGAACGTGAAGATAGGCAACGTTGGGAAACTCTCTGTTATCATCATGGTCCCGGAGGATTTCGACAGGACAAATTATATTCTCCTCTCAC
>JBAMIB010000044.1:4692770-4704344 GCA_037177415.1 Kaempferia rotunda | reverse complement strand
AATTCTTGGGTCTTTCGACTCCATCTCCCCTTCTACTAAGCCTCTAGCCGTTCTCCTCCCGGCGATGAGTCTGATGAAAAGCAACCTCGCTCTGATACCACCTGTTAGGACCTAGGCGCCGGCTAGAGGGGGGTGAATAAGTCGGCACCCTAAACCGTCGCTTCTTCCAATAATCGTTAGTGCGTAGCGGAAATCTAAAACACAAACTAACAAGGAAAGAAAGTGACAAACCAATTTACGTGGTTCGGAGATGAAACTCCTACTCCAAGGCTATCCGTAAGATGGACGATCCCGATCCGTCAGTGGATGACTCCCCGGAAACTCCGACTAGCTCGTGTAGCTCCTTGTGGGTGGAGAAACATCGCCACAACACCTCTGAGATCTCTCGGATACACACGCACACAAGACTAATAATTTGATGTTTATCACACCAAATTTCGTCAACCTTTACCAAACATACAAGCTTGGTTTATATATGGCAACAGTTGAAAGCAACCAGTTGTTCAGCCTGACACCAGTCGCCTGCTCCTAACACCAAGCGACTGGTGCACTCTCAACGGCTAATGCAGAACGCTCAAACGGCTAGCAACGGCTAGTTACCAGTCGCCTGGTCACATGACCAGTCGACTGGTCCAGACGATTGGTACTAGATTGGTCACTCGATCAATCTTTCTGTAAAGTCTGAATTTCCTCACTTCACTGGACTAATCGACTGGTCCAGGCGACTGGTCACTGTATTGGTCACTTGACCTGTTGACCAATCTTTCTGTGAACTTATATTTTTGCCGGATTACACTACCAGTCGCCTGGTCCTAGCACTAAACGACTAGTCCCGAGTACATTCATACATTGCATTCGACATCTCGACTCTCTTGACCTTTCTTTGCAACCTTGACCTCTTGCCTTCAAACTATCTTCCTTTGGCTCTCGTCCCTCCGATGCATACAAGCCCGCAGCTTGTTTTCATGCCACCCTTTGCGTATGCCTTGAAGTATGCTTCCCTCGGCCTTGTCCTTGCTGCCTCGTCAACGGTCCCTCGGATGCGCCATCCTTCTCCGAGCTCAGGTCATCAATCAGAGTCTCCTCATCCTTGCCAGAGCCGCGGTCCTGGACTTCACATGCCAAGTCTACGATTGGACTTACGTTGCCAAGACTACATACTTGGACTTACACAGCCAATGCCTCCACTTGGACTTACACAGCCAATGCCTCCACTTGGACTTTCTCCATACGTACCGTACACCTGCACACTCCATATACGTACATCAAATACAACAACAAACTTAACTTAAACCTTTGCACAAACATCAAAACCTAGGGTGCCTAGATTGCTCCAACAATCTCCCCCTTTTTGATGTTTGACAACCGGTTTAAGTTAGGGAAACAAATAACATAAACAAAACATGTAAGTAAATGAAACTATCTGCTTATGCATACATCACGAATCCTAATTCTAGGCTCCCCCTTCACCTAAACTTCCCCTTGAGCTAGGATTTCATACAAAGACATTAGGTTTCCCACTTAAACCTAACAATTCTCCCCCTTTGCCTAACATCAAAAAGATCTCCAACAATCTCCCTATTGTTGAGTTATATTCCTTAAATGACCACTACTTACCTTGTTCTAACCCCCCATAAGATTAGATATAAGTAACTCCCCCTTACTGATCATACCCTAAGCTGAAAATCAATTTTTAGCCCGTGTCAGTCGCCTGCTATCAAGAGCAGGTGACTGCTCAAGACGAAATCAGTATACTGAGCCAGCAGTCGCCTGTCAGTGTATTGCTGCAGCAGTCGCCTGCTACTCCTCTCAGGCGATTGCATCAGCCGACTGGTTTCTGAACCAATCGCCTGGTACGCTCAATTTAGCCTAAACAACATTTCAAACTTAATTTCAGAAATGCACCAAATATTCCACAGACATCCTAAAATTTTCAAATTTTATAGAGAGGTCTGTTACACCCATTTCTACTCAGGAAAAATACATCTAAAAATGTATCTATTACCAATCCCAAGTTTGATACAAAACCAAAAACTATCTAAAATTTTCAATGAAACTTAGACCTAAAGTCCTAGTTTTGGTTCCTCTTGATGTTTTTGCCAATACTAACCTTCAATGCTTCCCTAGCATTTGTTTACATAACATCTACACATCAAAAACTAATTTTCATGTAATATGATCTCAAATCATATTTCCATGTATGAAACTCCACTTAATTGTATCAATTCCTTAGGTTTGAGACTCAACCATGTCTCCAAACCATTGTCACATAATTGGCATATCTACCATATGTCCCAAAGGCCACTTAAAATACTTATTTAACTTTCTTACCAATAGTGCCGCTTTAGTTTCTTCTGTTGAAGATTCTGACTCGGGTTCATCCTTCCTCGTTACCTTCAGTGTCAAGTTGAATTCTTTTTCATCTACATTTCTTAGTTCATGAATTTGAAAAGTAGAAACTAATTCTTCTAAATTAATTTCTTCTAAATCTCGAGAAATATAATACGCATCAACCAAGGATTTCCATTTTGGTGTTTTTGGAAAGACATTTAATGCATACCTAAGAGAATCTCGGTTGCTTACCTTTTCACTGAGATTTCTTAATTCAGTAATAAGAGTTTTGTACTTTGCTTGCAATTCTGCAACTGTTTCTCCATCCTTCATCTGGAGATTTGTTATTTGGTTTCGGAGTAGATCTCTTTTGAGGTGCTTTACCTCCGAAGTTCCTTCATGAAGCTCTAGGAATTTTTCTTAGAGTTCTTTTGCTGATGAGTATTCTCCGATCCGACTTACCACTTGAGGTGGTAGTGTGCAGAGAAGATGGAATTCAGCCTTTCCGTTTGCAACAAACTCAGCTTGCTCCTTTCTGGTACATGCTTCTTCTTTCTTTACTTCTCCATTTTAATCTATTGGAATCTCAAAACCATTCTTTAAAATTAGAAAAATATCGAAATCTGTCTTGAAAAATACCTCCATCTTGCGCTTCCATTACCCGAATTCTCCTTCGAATTTTGGTGGGTGGATGCTAGCTCCGATCATTTCTTCAGTGCTTCGATAGGCGGTTAGTCCTTCTCGATGCAGCTTGACTCTGATACCAGGATGAGATCACTTAGGACGTGTATTGCCGACCGGACATTGCAACCTCAGGATGAGATCAACTCTTCAAGGACACGAAATCACTGCCCTACTATGAACAGTTGGCCGGTCGTCGATCTCTTTCGCCAAGGTCAATAGCCGATCGGATAATAGTCAGAGGCAGATGGTTGTGAAAGCCGATCGACACAAAAGACAAGAATCTTCTTTGTTGCCTAGCCTAACCGAATGTCAGAAGAATATTCCCTGCCAGCAGAAGAAGCTTCCAGTGATAGACACGTGACACTCGCAATCATGGCACGCTCATTTATGGGAAGCCCAATACGAAAAGCAATCAATGCACGTGGATGACAGAAAAACTCTAATCCTCTTCTACCTATAAATAAGGTCTCTCACAGAGGCCGAATGTACATGCAACAGATCATTTGACACCACTTTTTCCACCAAAATACTTTATGATATCAGTCGACTAACTTGAGCGTCGGAGGATCAAACACGGAGAGGATTCTCTCTGTTTGGTTGTTAATGCTTTCTTCGAGCTTGTGGTGCGCAGGAATCATACAGCAGCCCCCGTCAGCAACTCACAGATCCATGTGGACGGCGATCTTCTCGGTGTCCGATTGCTCGCTTACCAATCGGAATAATTATGTACCATGTTCTATTAATATTTTTAACTATTTAGATTTTATTGCTTTTTGGTTTATACGGTTAAGTTGGAATTTGAACCGTTAAAAAGATTTATAGAACATGAATACATCACATTTATAAGACAGACGATGATTACCCTCTCATATAATGTAATGGTTAGCTCCAGTTTTTATATTTACTCTCTCTCCCCTAATTATGTAGGGCATTCAGGGAGGATGAGTCGTCATGAGTTTAGCTTTATGTCTAATATAATAATTAGGCAAATTAATAAAAATATGTGAAAATTTTAAAATTCTTTCAAATCTATTTTAAAAAAAAAAAATTCTCAACTACCACTCAACATTTAGTAATATTTTAAATATAACCCCCAAAATTTACTAAAAATGACCGCTCTTATTATTAAATTTATCAAAAAAAAAAAAATACAACGGAAATATTTTTTTTATATAAATAGAATCTTGAGAGGCAATTTAAAAAATTTAAATCCTGAAGGACATTTTAAATTACACTAAAAACTATTGATACTATTACTATTGATACTAAAACTCATTATTTTAACCCAACTATCACATGATATCCTAGATTTTAATTATTATAGATGGCATTGGATCTAAGCTGATTGCATTTTTTAAATTTTATTCAACTATTCACATGATATCTACAATTTATTATTATATTCATTATTCTATAAAAATGAATATAAGATTATTTAATGCCATATTTCATTTCCTGCATGCTAGGAGTTCCACGTTGTTCCATATTCCAACTCCAATAAATCACTCAATTAATGCCAGCAATTAATCGATGTTTAACTGACAGTCCACATTATGCGTTAGTTCGCAAAGATTAATTAGGTAACGGCTAACCCGAGCTTGCTCAACCAGATGAAGCCAAGTGGAGGTCCATCTCCACCAAACTTGCTCACCCCCTCAAACTCCTCGTAATTAAAGCAAAATAGAGGGGGAATCAGCAAAAAAGATGGAGACGATATAACTTTGACTGATTCAAAAGGCATTTTGTGTGTTGGCAAGAAATCAAGATCTCAAACTTTGGCCTTTGTGTTTCTCTTCTCTTTGCCAATTGATCCATGGCGAGAGAAGAGCAAGTACCTGATTCGAAAGCACATCTTGTGGAAATGATTTGCTCCGCTTCTGCAGCGTTCTCCGCTTGTGTTCATCGACGAAATGCCTTCAAAATGCCGGTGTTTGTCGACTGGTATCTCATCCTCAGAGTATGTCTATATGATCACTACACTCTACTTCAGCTGATCTAATTGCCGTTTGGTTGAGTTTCATTAATATCTTTGGATGTAGATCGATGATGAGGATGTAAAGATGGATGTGATCCGTAGACGCTATCGCCAATTGGGTAAGCACATGATTCTCACTTGCAATCTCCTTAGATTGTTCTCGAATGACTGATTCGGTTTGTATTTGGGTGGAGATTTATTGCAGCATTGCAACTTCATCCGGATAAAAATAAACATCCCAAAGCCGATGAAGCATTCAAACTTGTCTCGGAGGTAAAATGAAACAAAATGTTTTTCTTAGCCTCAAACTTTAGTACATCGAACCACTCTTAGCATTCTATGAAAATAACATTGGAACATGCTCTTTTTTCATGAAAAGAAGAAAAAGAAACAAACTTGATTGAATGTTTCCTTTGCCTTTAGTCAACAAAGTCCTTTAGCTTCAATATTAAAAGTAGCAAGCGTGGCTTTTGAACTTGAGTGAGGCTGTCATAGTTCTTACTTAGAACTTTTAATCTCACTATTGTTTCTCAAAGATATGAAAAGAAGGGGAAAAACATTTTATCGAGAGATAACTCGAAAAGGAAGGTATAAATAACTATAGGAAGATGATGTGAAATTGTCATTTTAATCTCACTGATGAAGAATTGTTTGCCTTGAAGGCATATGCATGTCTCTCTGACAAGGCCAAAAGGCAGGCATTTGATTGTGAGAGGGGGAGCCACTTTTGCAAGGAATGCTATGAAAGGTTCAATTGCAGGGACCATGGCATTAAGGCCAATCATGAGAAGAAGCACACGAGGCAAACTCGTTTGCGACAAATGCAGATGAGATTTAGAGAAGAATTCGAAGTAGTAGAAAGATGTTTGAGAGTAAACCAAGCGCACCGAGACGAGTCACCACTGTTTGATCCTTACAAACAAGGGCTATCGTCGCCGGGCTACCCTCACTCGAGGCAGGTCAGACACCAATGGCACTTCAGTTCAGCCTGTGAGTCGCCTCTTTATGAGATGGGGAACGATAAGCATGTGAGGACTGAGACTTAAACAGGTCCAAATGCTACTTTTCTTTTAGCATAAGCTTGGAACAGTTCTAACAATTTGTCCTAAACTTGTTTCTGTAATACTGAATGAGTTTTTAGCTGGCAAGTACACAAATCAAAATGAGTTTTTTTTTTTATAAACAATGAGTCAAAACAGACGGCAACAAGTGAAGTCATGATCTATCTCATTCTCATGGTTGGTTCTTATCATGTTCTTTGAATATTTGCTCAGAACTTTCTTTGCTGATGCATCAACCAAAGCCAAGCAATAATATTCAATTCCCACCACCCTTTACCCCCATTATCTCTAGATAATGAACTATTATATTGCAAACTAGTTTATTATTACACATCACATGCATTCAATGAAAAGGAATTCAATTTCAATCATGCAAGCAAAGCCATCAGCATGTTTCTCTTTATTTTTGTTTTGTGTTCTTTAAGAAAGGGATGAAGCCAATATTTGCAAGGAACAATCTCAGTGAAGGTGATGTTTCAAGTTTCAAGTTTCAAGATAAATGTTTGACTAACACAATTCCATCAACTTGTACAAGTAGTGTAGGAGATGTTTGGTTGAAAAAGTCACATTAGACTGCAACTCGCGTTCGGATTCTCGTCGCTGAACATGACGTTGTATGGATCAGCTGCTGGCTGATGCACGTAGGCAGTTGGATCCGGGTGAGCCTCAACCGGGCCATCGTAATATCGCGAAAAATATCGATACTGATCATCATCGTACATGTGCCCTTGAGACGATGGGGCTGCCATCGGAGTAACAAAGTGTGACTGACTCATGCTTGGTTGGGCCATGTTGTAGCTCATAATGTAAGCCGGTTGAGGGATGTAATCACCTCTGAATTCTACTGCACTTTTAGCCTTATTGTCATCAACCTTGTTTGGTGCCTCTACTTCTCTGCTTTCAGGAGCCTTCTCAGACTTATCGGTGGCCGGTTTCGATGTTTCGGAGTTCTTCTCATCCGCTTTCATCTCCACCTTTTGGGTTTTTGGGGTTTCATCTTTGGCTTCTTTGGCCTCACTAACAGACTTGTCAACCGCTTCAACTTTGATCTTCTCAGCTGCCTCAGGACTCTTCTTGGGTGCAGTATCGGGAGAAGAGTCGTTGCTTTCGATCTTCTTCGGTTTTTGAGGCTTCTCTTTGACCTCTTCATGCACCTGAACACTTGGATTCACCTCCTGCAAGAGCTCAGCGTGCTTGCCGTACTTCTTTAGTTTCTGAATCAGTGTTTGGGCATCGACAAGAGATTTAACAGTCACCTTGTTTTGCTTGATATCAATAGCCATTGACTCAATACCTGAGAAAAAGAAGAAGAAGAAATATCAATCAACTTGAAAAAATCTCTGAAAAAAATAAAGTTGGAATCTTTGGCCATGCACACCTTGAATCTTGCTCAAGATTCTGGCAACTTTCTTCCTGCATCCTTCACAGTGGATGGAGACCTTCAAGACGACAGTCTGAGGAAGAACATACTGTATTCATCTTGGACAAGGAGAAAATTTGCAAAAAAATAAAAATAAAAATAAAAATCAGAAAATAGTGATAGTGAAATTGGTACCTTGTAATTGGCTTCTGGGGCTTCTGCTGCTGCTGATGCCATTGAAGGGAAGCAAAAGAACGAGGTTTTTGATTTGGAACTGAGAGGAGGTGGAGGAGGGAGAGGAGGTGGAGAGGTAATAAAGGTCGCAGAGAGGGAAAGAAAGAAACAAAGAGGATCGTGTTTTGTATCGGAATGAAAGGGAAAGGCAACTTGAGTTTGTTTTCCTTGGTTGACGAATTAAAGTTTCTTTTTGGTCCTTATAATTTACTAATTTTTCATAAGATGTGTATTTTCAAAATTCGACTCGTAGTTTGATTAATGTTGAAGTAACCCCTAGTTGTTCGTTTTATTGTCAAAATGAAACCCTTTGGTAATTTAAATCAAAGATAAAATAAATATTTTAGATTTTCTTTTGACATTTTCGAAATAAATTTGTGGGGCGTGTTAAACAAGAGTAAATGCTGCAAGGCATTCTGAAAATTACCTTATACATAAACTTGAAAGAAAGGATATTCTATTAAATTGGGGATTTAAATTTTGAATGGCATTGTGCTAAAAGAAAATAGAAAAATAGAGGGGGCAAAGTGACATATCCTTGAAACTTTTATAATAGAGGAAAAGACGTTATTCGCGTGGGTTAAGAATTAGTGAAATAGTTAGAAGGCCACTTGGCTTTTAATTTTAGAAAATAGCACGACCACATGAGGTGTCGATGACGCATAGGGTCCCACCTCTTCATAATTGAAGTGTGTCCCACGACACCACCCAAATAACCACTTAATCAATAAGTATTTTTAGATTTTTCTTTAATTATTTAGGTGTTTAAATTTCAGTGACTAATTCTGAAAATAGATATTTTGATTCGAGTAAATTTAAAACAGAATTTATAAATGTATACGTACGCAAAAGTTGATCTTTAAAATATCCATCCTATTTGAAATATAAGTTTTAAATGTTTAAATAAAGAATATCGCTTACTACTCAAAATCCCGATCTCATTTTAGAATTTTTTATCATAAAAAGAATAAGAGTTGGAGGAAATACTTGAATGGTGCTTCCTTAATGAAGAATTTCAAGCTCGTACTTTTCTACTCAAAAAATATTTTGTCTTGTTAAATGATATTCTTTATTAAATTTGTCATAAAATTTTTGTGTCATGATAAGAAGCTAATTTCAATAAATCTTCAATATCAAATTTTATGAATCAAATTCATCCAGGTATTGAGAGGCGAAGTTTATCTGATAAGACACGTGGTCAGAATGGGACCCAGCATGGTGGTGGTCAGGGGAGGCCCACTCGGACACTCTTACCCGAGATCACCTTGGGCATAAAGAGTCCTGAAACCACCTCGGACATAAAGAGTCCCGAGACCATCTTGGGCATACGAGGTCTGGAGATCACCTTGGGAATATAGAGCTCCGAGGTCACCTTGGGAACCAAAGTCCCGGAATCCTCTCGGGCACATAAAGTCCCGAGGTCACCTCGTGCATACAAAGTCCTGAAATCACGTCGCGCATACAGGATCCCGAGATCATCTCGGACATACAAAGTCCTGAAATCACGTCGTGCATACAGGATCCCGAGATCACCTCGGGCATCGAGAGCCTTGAGACTACCTCAGACACACAAAGTCCCAAGGTCATCTCGGACAAACAGTGGTCGAGAGCTCATTGACTGTAACTATAGACCCCAGTAGTCCATAACTTCCTCCCTTGGGGATTCCAGCGATGGTTAATAGCAAAAAGGGGGAGAGATCATACTATTAAGGAAAACAGTTATTACAAATTATTCGACAATAATGATTGAAAAGGAAATTTAAGAAATAAATACAAGGAATATCTTCCTTTTTCAGCAGGTCCATAATTGTAGGAACGGTTGACGGCGCACGTCTCAAAGATGTCAGGTCAGCCCTAATCGTGGGAAACAGGACAGTCGCTGCCTATAAAAAGGAGGCAAAACCCTAGGTAAGGGATCTTCTTCCACGCTTTCCTTCTTGCAAAAACTTCATCCTCTATTTCTGACTTGAGTGTCGGAGGGGTTTCCGTCGGAATTCTTCCGATGGATTCATTTAATGCTCGTGTTAATCTCGCAGGGCTCTTCCTTGTCATCTTCCACCCCGTATCCTACGGTTGTCTCGTCAATTTCTGCTATCTACGTAATTTTTCGCCGGAGCAGATGCCCTTCTTTTTAATTTGTCTATCAGTTAAATACGAAAGCGCTTGTTGGAGTGTATCGACAGCCAACTTCTACATGTCATCCATCACTATCACTGTAGGTAAAGCATGTCCCAAATTGGAGTTTACTACTTGAGTCGTGAATCCCACAGTAAAAGTCTTTTCCTCCAAATTAAATGTCCATATATATCTCATCTGGGATTGATCTGTAGCGCTCTAAGAATACACCTTGACACTTTACTATTGCATCGTACCCGTGGGGGCATCAACTTTAGAGTTTTTGTGGTACCTTTCGTTGTCGTTAAAATATATATTAAAATGGGTAGAAAATGAAAAATGAAAGAATGTATTTGAAGTTCATATTGCTAACTTAGCATGTTTAAATACCAAGATATTTTTTTTTTATTTTAAAAATTCAAGTGTTCAAGTTTCACTTATAGAATAAATCTGAAACATAAACTATATAGATTTAGAAACTGAACTTCAAAATTTTCATCCATATGAGAATTTAAACTTTGATTGTCGTATTTATTTCCCTACAAGGGCATGTTTGGTTCAAAGATATTATTGACAACCTTAGTTATCCATCTAAGGTTATCAAAAAATTCTTATTTAATTTAGGTAATTGTCGATTCCCGAGTCATGATACATACATAAACACGTCAGCAATTTGAGCATGCAATCCGGAATTAAAAAACCTTAAAAAAGTGGAGGTTTTTCTTGATTCGGAGGTTAAAGAATTTTTTTAAACAAAATTACCCCATAATATTTACCCATTAAGAAAAAATAACCCTACAGATTAATTAAATTTCAATCTGCCACTTAATAATCTACACAGTTAATATATTATACTATATTAAAATTAAGATTTAAAAGAATATAATATATTAATGATGTTAATATATTAATTACTAATGTTATTAATATTAAAATTAATATTAGTAATAATAATAATAATAATAATAATATTATTATTATTATTATTATAAGATATTAATAATAATATTATTATATTTATATTAATAATAATAATAATAATAATATTATTATTATTATTATATTATTTAAAAAAATAATCAAATATCTATTTGTAAAAATGTCTGAGATTGAATCAGGGTAATACAGTAAATGTTAAATTAAGTCATATACTAAAACCTCCAAACAAATAAGTTTTGATTGCATTACATAGATTTGATCCAAATTAATAACACTAGGTTATGTTTTATTTCCCATGACTTTAGTTATGTGATTATTTAGTAATTACATAATCAAAGTTATATATAATAACTTGAACCAAATACATTAAGTGTTTTAATATTGTATCCTACCTGGCTCCATGTTTTAATATTGTATCATACCCGTTGGAGCCAGATATTTCTTCTTTCTTTCACATTTTGAATCAAATAACCTTAATATTAGACTTTAATATGGTACCTGATCTTGTCTGTAAGTGAGCAGTCGGACACTAGGGAGATTGTCTTCCATGTGGATCTGTGAATCGTTGACGAGGTTGCAGTCTGCTTCTTGAATACCAAAAACTTGCAGAGAACGTTAGCAATCAAACAGAGAGAGTCCTCTCCTTGTTTGGTCCTCTGATGCTCAAGTTAGTCTGGCGATGTCGAAGAATAAGATTTATTGAAAAGAAGTGGCGTAGAATCTGTAGTGCGCATACCTTTGGCCTATGTATAAAGTGTTGGGATGTATACTGAAAGCCTAGCCTTCTGTATAGACATATTTATTTTGAAAAAAGAATCACATGATCATTACTTGCATTTTATATTCATGATATGCATTATTGTCTGATACTTTAC
>JBAMIB010000044.1:4612376-4637797 GCA_037177415.1 Kaempferia rotunda | reverse complement strand
AATGTTAGGGTTGACCAGTCACCTGACATATATTAAGACCAGGCGACTGGTGCATTCGCCTGGTGATGATACCAGGTGACTGCTGACTGAATTTGAAATTCACAGAAAGATTGGTCAAGTGACAAGTCGGGTGCGTAGTCGCCTGGTGCAGGCGACCGCTCATGGTAGCAGGCGACTGCTCAACTAGTCGTTGGCAGTTATTTGAACTCTGAAACTAGCCATTGTGAGAGGACCAGTCGCCTGGTCCTTGGAACAGGCGACTGGTGTCGAGGCTGAATGTTTTCAACCACCTCTTTTTAAAACCAAGCTTGTGTGCTTGGTTTAGGTTGACGAAATCTGGTGTAGTTAGCATCAGATTAGTAGTCTTTGCTTACTATTTGTGGCAAGGTTTCTCTACCCACAATGACCGACACGAGTTAGCCAGAACATCCGGGGTTTGATTCGCCGAAGGATCGAGGGATCGTCCACCTCACGGACATGTCAAGGAGTAGGAGTTTTATCTCCGAACCTCGTAAATCTGGTGTGCTCTTCCTTGTTGTTAGTTTTTGTTTTATTTTATATTCCGCTGTGCAACTGACAACTGTAGGAAGGAAGATGACCACTCTAGCCGGGGCGCATATGTCCTAACATTCTTCACTTTTCACTTTTCTTTGTCCTGGTTCCGACTTAAGCATTGGAGTGCTTACCAAGGACCCCTCCCTGGTTCTCACCCTAATGCTCTCATATTCTCTCTGTGTGGTATGCGCAGGCTCGCGAGTACCACTTTTCACTCGTCCTCTTTGCAGTGTACGAAGTTCGAAGGTTTCTAGCTCATCTTTGAGTTTTAGCTCCAAGTCTTCTATTTGTTAAAGTTCCTACCCTCATCACCAGTTGATCTGTCTAACTAAGCTTCCTGACTGGATCAGGCATACTCTCTAATCGCTCACACTCACTTGATCAACACGAATAATAGGTTTAACTCATGCTCATGCTTATGCTCATGATTGGCTTGTCCATGACCCAGGGGGAACTTTTAAGAAATTCAAGTATTTATAGGGTTTTTTTTTTTAAAATTAGGTGGTTATTTTAAACTAAAGTTGATCAAACAGCCCTAAATTAACTTTTTTTTTTTAATATTTTAATGTTGAAAATACAACTAACTTTCTAAATTTGCACAACTTTAATCCAGTACACTGTTTGAGCCCTTCCAATCAAACCCTAGCCATTATCCCGGTTAAGCCCAATATGGCACGACCAATTGTTGACTAATCAAATCGAGCAAGGCACCGCCAGTCCGTGTCTATTCAAACTCAATCGCAAAAAACTTAAATCCTTTAACACCTCTATTTTATATAAGATATAACTAACATTTCACAATTGGAATTATACAACCACGATAGATTTGCTAGTGTAAGTAAAAAAAATTGAAAACTAATTTCTTATGAAAAAGCTATGAATTTATGGCAATAATTCAAATATAGAAGAAAAACACATTTAAACTGACGGTAGATACATTACCCACTACTTTGACGAAGCGACAAAGCACTGCCAGAGAGTATTTATTATTTATTCCTTCTAATTCTATTAACACTTACCGCTTTGCAAAGATAATTAATTATACATTGAGCCAATTCGAGTGCATCCTTAATAGATTCCCATAATTACTTCGCGTTTTCCTTTTCATTCCTTTCATTTACTATGGGCTCATATTTTGTATAAAACCCTCAAGCCATTCTTTCCTCTCTCTATCATAGGAAAACATGTTTACTTCTTCGATAAATAGTATGATATCCACCGCAAATTGCTTCAACTCTTGTTCCCTCGAGCCTATCTTTCAAATCTCTATGGATGATCATCAATCGACTATGGCCATTTATGCGGTAAGCCAACATTCCCAATGTTTTTTATTCACTTCTACAAGACCTAGTTCAATCTATACTAGCTTGAGAGTTGGATCGATAGGGCCCTCCACCGACAAAATGCCTAGCTTCGAATTTTCATCTACTATTGAACTCCCCCCTTTCCCGTTCTCGAGTTTCACCCTTAAATCATCGGTAAGGGAACCATGTTCGGAGAATGTTGTTCCTAACTTTAGCTTTCAAAATTCCATTTTCATAACCCAACCATGCGACTTCAAAAGCTATCATTTCGAAAGCTATCATTTCGATACCAAACCTAGTCCGAATCCGAATCCAAATCCGAACCCGAACCCGAACTCAAACCCCATGAACAATGATAGTTATTCGTGTGATCCCACCGATGGCATATCAAACCAGCTCAATCCACAAAGTGAATCGACCAAACCCAAACGACATTATAGATGTGAACCTTGTCGTGCGGATTTCTACACTCCACAAGCCTTTGGAGGGCATATGAGCCACCATAGTAAGCGGAGGAAAGAAAGAGAGATGGAGAAAAGGGAAGCAAATAAAGGACCGACGAATACAAAGAAGCCGAAGCTTGAGATGAATATACCGGTGAAACTGAGAGAAAGCAATGGGACAACCAAATTTGCAGTCAAGAAAGAACAAGATGGTGATCCTTTTGAAGTTCCTAAAATGAAGAATGATTCGATTTTAGCCGATGGAAGTTTGATCTTTCCCAATGAAGAAATCGATGGTTTAAAGTTCCATGAACTCGATTACATGGATCTTTCTTCCTTCTACGGCATTTGATGGTAAAAAAAAGTTTATTGAATAAAGCCACCTAGTGGGCATAAGTGATCAAGTGAGTAATGAGTCATAGTCTTTATGTTATGTCGAGAGAATAATGTCTTGATCAAGTTTCTTATAGGTATGAATCAAGTTTGCATTAGTATTACTATGAGTTATCATCTATTAATCTCCTCACAAGAGATGCAAATATTCTTACAAATAAATGTGTAAAATGGGAATATTATAAATATCTTGTTTATCACAAGGAAACTGTAGGAAAGTATTTATTTTAATATATTTTTTAAAGATTTTATTTCAAACTTTTTCGATGTTTTCCAAAAATTGACAAATGAAAATATGAAAATACTATTTTACCCTCACGAACACTCAAAGACTCCCGTCTCCGTTAATTGATAAGCCCATTGACGCCCCCGACGCAAAGCCCTATTTTTGCCTCGCTCCTCCGTCGTTCGCTCCGACGCCAACTCCTCTCTTCTCCGTCCGTCTGCCACCGGCGTTTCCTGCTCAGATCCTCGTGCCTTGCTTCCTCTTCCCATGGAGCAATTCTGCAGGTTCCTTAACCGCCGTCCTCTCTACTCTGCTCTCCATTCGCTTCTTCCAACGTTTCTGGTGATGATAATCTGAAGCGAGTGGTTGACTTCGAGATCCAGTGTGCGCAGGAGGCGCATGTAAGGCCAGGTCGATCTCCCTGCTTATGAAATTGTTCTGTTCTGTTCCTTTAGGTTATTTCTAATTCTTGGGGTCACTAGAATAGTCACAGTCATGAGTTAATTTTTCAAAAACTGTAGATGCTTCATTGCGTAGGATATAATTCCGGAAACGATTTACTGACAAAGAAAAATCATTTCCTAGTTTCTGAGTCAAGGAAAATTGACGCTCTTTGGCCGGTTTCCCAGTGATGGTGCCTTAATTGATCTTTTATGTATGCATTAATCCAAGATTTTGCAAATCTGCCACATGTGAACTTTTGATTTCATTTACTTGAATTGGTTTTGTGGCCTGATGCTGCCATAATAACTATATGAAAAACCTTGTGTTCTCCTTTCTATTCCTCGATTGATATTGATAAATGGGTCTTGCGAATTTGCAGGTTGTTGACATACCAGAAGACTTCCCTTTTGAGATTGTTGATAATCCTGGTGATCAAGCAATTTTTCTTAAATGGGACTTTGCTGGTGAGAGCATCCAGTTCACTGTGCTGATGAACTTTGATGGACAAAATGATGTTGAGGAGAATGACGAAGATGATAATGACGACAATTCTGTGGAGGCTACACTATCTTTGGTTGTGACAATTGATAAAGGAGAAGGCCTTTACTAGAGTTTTGTTGCAACCTCAATTCGAAGAACTTGGAATTGATACCATGGTCCTCAAGAAACGTGATGATCCTGATGACCAAGGTGCATATATTCAAGGCCCTGAATTTGCGTAAGTTTTGTTTTTTGCATTTATACTTGTGTTATTATGCAGCCCTTGGTAACTTTGGCATTAACCAAATTCTTGCATTTAACAAAAGAAAAATTATTTATTTTAATATGTTTGTTTTATTCTAGAATCAGTGACTTCAAAAATACATATGAACAAGTATTGGACTGCAGTGATTTAAACTTGTGAAGGACTGTGACATACATGCCTATGCCACTCGATAATAAATAGATTTTCCTACTACTGCAGCAAATGCCAAACTCAAGTGTGTTTTTGAAACCTAGAGTTGTTAAAACTTGGTAAATCAAGTGCTTAAACTTAGCTTTTATAAATTTCACCACAATTGCATCATAGTTTCAGCATATCATTCTTACTAGTGGTGCTAGTAGGTGATAGAATTGGCAGCTGTTCTTATTTATTGTTCTTAACAAGTTTAACAAGTAATTAACTTGGTTTTATTCATGGTTCTTCCAATCGAAGTTTATGCAAGTCAAGTAGTATGATGAGCTGGTTGATAATTCTTTTATTTTCATTTCTATAGCATAGATTTTCTAAGATAAATGTGGAGAATAAATGGTGATTTAGAGAGTTCACTATTTGATTTCTTGCACGAGTACACGTTAAACAAAGATGAGAGGAGTATTTGGTGTGGCTAAAGAGCATGAGGGAATTCATAGCCTAGAACGTTCATCTACTCTACATGATCCATGAGGATGAAGAGATTTGAGTTCTTCCTCAATTTGAAGCATTTGAGGTATTAAATTTTCTACTACCCAAATTTTTTAGGTCAGAGATCTATTGTCCTATTCGTGGTTATGTGATGGCTAAACTTTTTTGTATTTGATCTGAGAAAAACTTGTGTATTTATTTGATCTGGCTCACTGGCGGAGCGGCTGTGTAGAGCTGCTAGACGGGCTAATCCGTGGCGGGGTGGGTTGCCCATGGCGGGCCGGCCATTTGGCGGGGCAGGGCGGACTGACTCGACATCTTGGCTGGTTGGGGAATTCCCAATTCAATCCAACCCAATCTAAGGCGGGCTGCGGGTTAGGCGGGCCAACCCGTGGGCCCATCAAAAATAAAAAAAATAATTAAAAATAATTTTATATTTTAATATTGTACTTTGGAAAGATTTCATCAATCAAATGTATCTAGAAATAGGTATTTTAAATGTAAATGGACACAAATAAGTACTAATGTTGGATGAAGAGTAATATTTTTATTTCAAAATCATAACAAAGAAAGCTAATAAATTGATATAAAACTTGTATTACATGTGTTCCTCAACCTGCGGGTCAACCCAACCCGTCGCGGGCCAACCTGCTCGGGTCGCGGGCCTTGGAGGATCGACCCACGGCGGACTTGGGTTGATAAAATTTTAACCCAATCCGCTTAAATTGTTTTGCGGGACGGACTAATCTGACGAGTTCAACCCAAATTGACAGCTCTACGGCTATGTTACCCGTCATGATTGAATACTTAGGTGGAGCACGAGTCATCAGCGAGGAGAGACAGGTAGGCTATGAGCCCAAGATCAAGGAATATTTTACCATTTTTTCTAAAACTATTGTAAAGGGTTTATAATAAAATTATCTCGGTTTGGTCCTTTGTCACGCATCTTCGAGATGGTGATAAACCCAAGTGTTAACTTCAGCAATTTGACTCAGTTTTTTTTTATTTGTATATTTGACGTTTTTTTATTACTATTATTAAAAATATAGTATTGTTCATAAGTTACATCGTCGTTTACGTGATAAAATAGAAGTGCAATCTTTTTCAACTCTTATTGTTTTTATCTTCACAAGGAATATGAAACAAGTTGTTTCTTGTCGCCAGACTCCACTGTCCTAATTAAAATCAACAAGAAATAATAATTTTAGAAATAAGTATATAAATATATTAATTTTAGATATTGGGTGATGAACTTAAAAAATTCTGAATAGTTCAAACTAAAACTAACGTATTTATGGGAGTCTGTATATATGTTCTTATATTATATTTGAATTTGACAGTTAAATTGAAAATAATGAATTTTTAAATTTAGAAATGTTTGATAAAATTTATTATAAATTCATTGTAAGGTGTAAGATAATTATACTCATTAATAGGTTATTAGGACTCTTTTAATTTGAAAAACATTAAACATTTAATTGTTGAATGATGTAGGTCCATAAATTAATTTAAGATGGAATTAGAGAATTGTGAATCATTTTAAATTAAAATAAATGTATTTTTTTATAAATCTTCTTAATTTATCTATGCCGTTCAATTTGAATTTGATAGCGTGAATTTTTGAATGAATAAAACAAAAAATATAAAAAATCTCATGATCACGAAATTAACTAATGTCCTGAATCAATTAAAATTAAAATCAAAATATTTCTTTTTAATATATTCACGTCCTCATATGGAACGAGCAGAGAAAATATAAAGAAATCTTAATTAATTTGTAAAGGAAAGAGGAGAGGCATTTGGAGAATACGAAATTTGGGCACGATGAAAAATTAAATATGCAAATTCAGTAAAGTGCAAATGCTAATAGCTTGGTTGGAAACTTATGGAATTGAATTCCTTCAAAAATTAAAATTTAATTTCATGATTTAATATTACTTTTCAATAAGGAATTAGTAGGGAATTAGAATTTAATTCCCTACTAACTCCTTGACTCATTCACACCTCTTTAGGTGTAAATTGTGAAGAGAATTAAAATTTAATTCTCTTAAATAGTTAAAATGATCATTTTGTCCTTCTCTTTCTTTCTCTTCTCACGTCGTTTCTTTCTCATGTACGTACTTCTCTTGACTACCGGAGCTCAAGCACGCCTCTACCGCTGCATCATCAAGCGAAGGTATCATGCATTCGATGACAATTATTCAAAATGTAGAATTATTTGGCTTATGATCTCTCTTTCCCTTGAGTTACATATTGTATCATGCATTCGAAGTTAATTCTATACTCTAAGTAGCTTGAAGTTGTTATTAGAATGATAAAATGATATTTAATTTATAAGAATATTAAATTTTATGAAAGAAAGGTAAAATGGTAAATTTATAAGAATTCAATTCAATTCTTTTATTTATTAACTCATTTCAAATCAAAAAATTTAATTCAATTCTATTATTTAATAACTCATTTCAACTTAAGAAATTCAATTCAATTCCGGATGGAATTCATTAATTAAAAGTTTTCCAAACTAGTGTAAGGGAACAAAACCAGACCGTTGGTTTTCTAGAAGAGCCACGTGAGTGTCGGTCGAGCCTTTATTATGCGGACCAACTAATTCGTTTCGCGGCCGTCTTCCGTCTCCTCCAGGTCCTTCTCAGTCTTCGAAGAAGCCTCCAGATTAATCGATGGGCGTTGCGGCGGCCGACGGCGACGACAGAGCAGCAGCCGACGGAGTCGTCACCGGAGATAGCCCCACAGTGTTCCGAGGCACTGCCTATTCCTTCCTCCGCACCAACCTCGCGCTCGCCCTCTGGCTCGGCGCCATCCACTTCGATGCCGCACTCATCCTCGTCGCCCTCCTCTTCTTGCCACTCCGCCTCGCTGCCGCGTCCGTATCCCTTTCCTTCTATCCTTCTCTCGTATTGCCTGTTCTCCAGCTAACGCTGCTTGTTTGCTTGCTTCGATGCAGGGTCTTCGCGGTTCTGCTCTTCTTCATGGTGATTCCGATCGACAATAGGAGTAGATTTGGACGGAGATTGTCAAGGTTCCTCCTCTGATACATGGATAGATTGGTTTCAGCTTCGATTGGTCTGATCGTTAGGGTTAAAGTTTGTTTTTTTTGTTCCTCCCTTCTAAATAAGCTCACCTTTTTGGTTGTAAACGTGATCAAAATCAAAACTTAGGTTCATTTGCAAGTACGCCTGTGGGTATTTTCCGATTACCCTTCATGTGGAAAACATCAAAGACTTCAGTCCAGACCAAGCTTATGGTGATCTCTAATCCAGCTACTGTCCTCTCACTCTTAGTTTTTTCCCCCAAAAATCTTCCTGTTGTTTCGCAAATTTTGGCCATTGATGTAAATGAAGTGGCACTGTTACTTCAGGCACTATTATGAAGTAACTGAGTTTGCAATATTTGCAGTTTTTGCCTACGAGCCGCACTCGGTGTTACCAATAGCTGTTTGTGCGCTTGCCGACCTCACTGGATTCATGCCACTGCCAAAAATCAAGGTTCTCGCGAGCAGTGCTGTAAGTTTTATGTTTCCTGGTTATTTCCTTTATAGATTTTCGCATACATTCGCGTTTTTCTTGTCAGCATATGCTTAAGTGTTGCTTTGTGTCATGTGCACGGTCAGGTCTTCTACACACCTTTTCTGAGGCACATTTGGACATGGCTGGGACTTGCTCCTGCATCCAGGAAGAACTTCTACTCATACCTTGATTCTGGGTACAGTTGCATCATTGTGCCTGGTGGTGTCCAGGAGATGCTTCATATGGACTGTGATTCCGAGGTCTGATTCTCTACTTGAATTATATATGGAAGTCTGGCGAATTCACTATTTGTTTCTCAATTTTCTTTTGCATTCCAGTTGATAGATCTAGAAGAAATTTCACGGCTTATCATATCTCTGGTCTAAAGTGTTTTGCATTGTAGTTTCTTATTTTAAAAATCACATTGTATGCATCATGGATAAGTGGCTTGGTTCCTTCTACAACTTAAACAGTCTTCTATTTCACATACCTTTTCCTCTTAAGAAGCAGAGTCAGAATTACTTGTATACGAACCTTGACTCCTGAAGAAAATTGTGTATTATGAAACAAAAAGGACTAAAAATGATGGTGTCTTTTACTAAACTTGAGAGTTTGGAGCCTTTCTGATGCTAAGACATCATTTTGAAACCTAGGAGACACAGTCTTTTTCACCTTTGACGTGCCAAAGATCTAAATGAATTTCTTATACTGTAAAATAGTAGTTTTTTTACACGCCTTCAATTGGTACAACTCTTTAGTATCAATGCCTTTGTGTCTTGTAATTCATACTTATTGCACAATTTTAATTTCTTCTTATTGTGTTGCAGTTGCCCAACTAGACAATTTTTTGAGTGGCGTAAAAGAATATTAACTTGAGAATGAATAAACAATGTAATGATAAGAATACAAAAAGACAGATGAAATATAATAGTGTGGTTTCAAAATATATAACTCAATTATTTCACATAATACCATCAAATGAAACTTTACATGTGCCTTGATGTGTCTTTATGTATTGAACTTGTTGCATAATAACTCTATTAGATTAACTCTACATCACAAGTAAATCAAACTAAGTTGTCGACTCAAGAATTTTTTTTCACTATTTCAATCTTCATAAACACTGAGAATGAGGTGTAGAAGATATATATTTCAGTGTCAACAAGGTCATAAGCGCAGAAGAGACCCACTGTAAAAGCTTTGAGGAGACAATAATGATGGGTTAAATTTTAGTGAGAGGATGAAATTGGGAATTAGGATTAGATTCATTTAAATTATATGTTACAATTTATATTTTTTAGTTAATCCTAGTTCCCAATTTCATGCATTTATTGATGCATCTATTGTATAATTGTTGATGCTTACTAGTATATTTATCAAACTACCTTGTCATTTTTCTTCCTGATACACACATTATGCAGTCTGTAAAGGAAGTACCAAACTCTTTTCTTCGATAATTGGATTTGAAGATGATCAACTAGATCTTTGGTTCTGTACAGGTCGCATTCCTTAAATCAAGAAGAGGGTTTGTGCGAATTTCCATGGAGATGGGCCGACCTTTAGTGCCTGTATTTGCCTTTGGCCAGGTTTTATATCACGTGATCTCAAAATTATGCTAATTTATCTACACGATTAAGTTTTGGTCAGCGTGATGACACCAATTTTCTTTTTGCTAAATGTTGATACAAAAACCTAATGATCCTTCTCCTACACATGCATATTGTAATTTGCAAGTAAGAGTAAATTATATATTTCTTCTGTAATTGGTGGCAGAGTAACATCTATCACTGGTGGAAACCCACTGGGAAATCGTTCGTGAATATTGCTCGAGCACTCAAGTTCACACCATTAATCTACTGGGGAAGATTTGGGTACCAACATTTCCTAGCCTTTTCCTTGATCATGGCAGAAATTTGCAACTTTCCTAGCCTTTTTAATGTTTTTGCTTTCGGTGATAATTCTTTAACAGGCTTGCTTGTTTTTTTTTTTTTTTGGTAGAACACCCATACCGTATCGGCACCCAATTGATGTAGTAGTTGGGAGACCAATTGAGCTGACAAAAAATCCCAACCCAACCTCCGAGGAGGTAAAACTTCTCTTCGAACTTTTCTCTTATAGTAATTAAGTTGAAATCATATCGGATCATAGTGTTTGGTCTGGAATCGGTGCTTTTACTGCCGTTCAATTCTCGATTCGACTGGTTGAACCTTTGATCAATTCCACTGAAAATCCGCCTTGGACTGTTGGAAAAAAACCATGACCTAGGCCACTAACCGATTTGATTGAAGCAGCACTCTTGATTCTTTTTTTTTTTTTTTGGTGTGTGTGTGTAATACTAAAGTTCTTAAACTTGTTCTATTTTTTTTTCTTAATTGTTAACAGATCAATGAGGTTCACTCTAAATTTGTTCATGCTCTCAAAGAGCTTTTCGAGAAGTACAAGAGCAAAGTTAGTCATCCTGATCTCGAACTCAGAATCGTTTAACATGTTCATCTTCCTCGCCTCTTCTTGTCTGAACTTGATGGATTTAAAGAACAATCCTAATGAAGGTGGAGGTGGCTGGGCCTTGTTAATATGCTTCATGGCATCGAATCATCAACTAAGAAGCTCCAAACTAATCACCAACCAATTCGCAATTAAAAAAGATGTATATGTTGTGTGATTTGTATAGAAATTAGTCATTTTAGTTGTTCATTATATTAAAATGCCATGACTGCAATGGAATGATGTCTTAAAGTTAAATAAAATAGCTAATGATATTTTGGTTATTTTGATAGTTCTTTTAATGCAGGCAGAAGATTCAACTCAAAAGGAGTTGAAATTGATTAGTTATTTTCCTTTTTGTGAATATCTTCATTAAAATTTCATTCTAGTCAAAAACATTTTCTAATATCTTTTTATTGTTGAGTCTCTTTGGACCACTTTCAACATTGTATCATATTTTAAGCCAAATGTAAGATTTAGGGCACTTCAATAATCATGGAATATATATATATATATATTCAATAAGAGAAATTTTGTATGAGGCACATGTTTTTCAAAAAGACATTGGATCTGTTTCTTTGAGATTTATTTATTTATTATTAATAATGTTTTCAAGATTTGGGATTAGTGGATTAGATCCAGTGGAGCTCTCCTATCATTGAACCTTTTTTCACATCAGCTTTTGCCAAAGCTTCTTTAGGGTTGTTAGCTTTAGAAACTTTTAGTAAAGTGGAAGAAGAAAAAAAAAGAAAAAAGGAAGAAACCGCTTGCACAAGCCTATCTCACGGTGGACCGAACTATGCTCACGAGTAAACGGTCACCCGAAACCAACTCATTCATATCGGCCGAGTTGCTTCTAACCCGGGGAGCTCCTACCGCAACCTCAACAATTTGAGGTTGAATTATGTGTCTGTCTGTTGAAGAGAACTTGACTTTTGATTGATAACTTGGCTTAAGTTGCACCCGATTCGGGTGAGCTCAATTAGCTCTCATCCACCACAGTTCAATTCAACTCTTTTTGTATTCCTTTAATACAATCTCAATTAGGTTTGAGATACATCAAACTCCTATAAATTTTTTTTATAAAATAACCATTACCAAAATTAAACCATGGTTGTAGATGATCATCCAGTTCCTCTCGATTCGATAAGCTAATGCAGAAATTCTTATGGATCGAAGCTGATGTTCCAAACACTAACTCAAGAACTTTAGCGAGAAATAAAAATTAGCTCCAAGTGGGCTCTTCACAAGGCTTCTTGGCCTCCTTATCGTAAGGATAACAACCATTCTGTTAGCTAACTTATCGGATGCTTCATACACATGATTTTTGTATTAGTCTCAACAAATCTTATTCATCTATTGAGCATTTTACCTAACGATTGATCATACATATATTACTTAATCATGAAAGAGCTAGGATTGATCACCTATTTGAGCGCATCACGGTCCCGACATTCATATAAAAGCAAAGTTTAACTAGAAAGCTTTTTTGACATTTTGTGAATATTATGGTTCTAAATCTATAACATGTAAATATGATAAATAACGTAAGTTTCAAATTGGTGTAAATTATAATTAAATTATACGGATTGCATTGTCAATAGTTGCCATGCTTGAGTTTGGCAAGCTGTGTATAAACAAGCTTGAGGAGCTTGGTTTATGTTAAGCGAGTTTGATTTGGACTTGATTCGAAATTTGATTATTAAATTATTATTATTTTATTTTATTAACAAGAGCAAACATGGGCGACTAGGGTTTATTTATTTGGTGAAATAAATTGAAACTAAACCCAAAAATTGAAAGGAAAAAAAAACAAATTGAAACTATTTTGGTTTGATTTTTTTTGAATAGGAGACTGTACGAATTTAGGTAGAGTATTCTGATTGAGGTTAAACTTGGGCTAATATTTTAGGATTTAGGATACTAAAAATTGCACTTCAAAATTTTCCCTACTTGGTTATATTATAGGACTATAGTTGTCATAACATTATAACAGTTATGGTTTATATTTGCTACAATATGTTGAAATCTAGATCCCTTAATGAGTTTTCGTCAAAATTTATTGATAACCTAGTTGCTTTTGAAATTTTAAAACTTTAGCACGAACAAGATTAGAAGAGGGTAAAAAAGCTATTGATGTTGTCCTATAGTAAATCAAAAATGGCTAAATCCAAATATGACTATATCAAAAGTAATGAAAGATGAGGGTCATGAGTCACAAGTTTTGGGGCATGGTGAAATTAAAATAGTAGAATGTGCCTTTTTGATATTTGATTTGTGTAAATCTGACTTATTTAGATATGATGACTTAAATGTTATAACAATCCTAAAACTTTACCATAGACAAGATCAAAAGAGTGCAAGAGTTGTTCTGGTCCTAGAGTGAATCAAAGGTGTCTCTATCTTTAGATATGATAGTGTGTAAAAAATAAATAAATTTTGAACAGTGTCTTCGATTGATAGAAACATAAGTCAAGAGTTTTGGGACATGATAAAATTCAAGGGAGTGAAAGTAATGATCAAATATCTTGATATTCCACCTTTGTTGTACAAGTTGGTAATGCTTTGACCAAAATAGTACTAAGATAATGATGTTTTAACCAAAACAACATCAAGAGGATAATGTTTTAACCAAAAAAGTGATGTTTTGACCAAAGCATGGCAATATTAAAGGAATTTTTTAATTTTTAGTTTTATTTCACTTTCTTTTTTTCTCTTATAATTAGCTATTAAAGAAAAGATAGAATCCATTTTATTTTCTTTTATTATGTTCTTTTGTAATTTTTATTTTTAATTAAGGTTCCAAAATTGAAAATAAAAATATGGATAATTTTAGAGGACCGCTATGGATGTAACAATATAAATTTAAAATAATTAAGTTCTTTAGGACCATCAACCATTTGACCAAAATTAGTCTTAAAGAATTCAAAATTTTAAATATATATATATAGGGTGTTTTTAGCCTGGGCGACGTCGGTAGTCGTCGCCCGTGGGCGACAGCCAGGGGAGGGCGCCCTCCCACGTGAGAATCGCCCAGGCTAATAATTTACTCTATATATATATATATAATAAGAAAAAATAATTTTTTACTTTAATTTATGGTTGAAATAGTCGGAAAGTGAGTGTACTTGGGGGAAAAAAGTGCCCTTAATATAAACCAAAGTAGGTTGTGCCCTTTGATAATTCTCAAATTTTACCAATTTGGTACTTTCTTTGGTAAATGTCATTAATTTAGACAGTGTATGTGAAACAAAGTAGCGACTTTGAGGAAATGCGTTCAATAATGGTAGTGGCTTGACTTGACTTTAGCATATTTGTGGCTGCTTTCATGAATTACTTGGCCTTAACAATAATTGTAGTGGTTTTGACTTTCCCATTGTTAATTGTCATTTCCAATATTAATCTAAAAATAAGACACTCTTATCTATAAATTAAGTTTCATTTCTATTTTGTAACAATTACAAGGTGGGGAAAAAGAAATGCTCAAGGAGTTTCCTATAGTATCATCAACCATCTTCCCTATTCAATTCTCATCCTAGAACTTCTTCACTCAGATTCAAGTTTGTCAATATCATCGGAGTCTCGAGGGGTTTGGGATTGTTAAAGAAAATGCACAATTTCCATATAAACTAGTAGTGCATCAGAACTTGAACCATCAAATTAATGGCAAAACATGTAGCAAGAACATTGATTAACCATGACTTCAAAGGCATGTTTTATTAGCATGGAAAGAAACGAGAGGGTGCTTCAAGCACAAACAAGATAATAAACTTTTTTTTCCTCCTTCCTTTCATGTTTGCCCAACCTTGTCTTCTTCACTTGGTGAACAAGGGTAGATTCTCCCTTCACTACTTCCCTTCTTTTCCTTGGCCTTCTGCCCTTCCTTCTTCATCTTCATCTTCTGCTTGCACTTCTCCTGTTGAAGATGAATCTGACCATAACTGGCTCCGAGAGACAACATCACTTTTCTTCGTCTTCTTCTTCTTTCCTTTTCTTGAGTCACAGGAAGTACTTATAGCCTCTCAAATTTGATATTGTTTTATATATATATATATATATATATATATATATATATTTTCAGGTCAAATAATTTGCCTTTGGTAGGTCCATAAACACAGAGTGGTTGAAGCAACTATCACACCTGCAAGTGCCCTTTTGAAAAAGTGTGTTTTTTGAAACCTTATCTCTGAGTGTTTTCTTTCTTCAATATGATCTCGACTTGGATATATATGAAAGGCACTGAGTTCATGATTCATTTATTACTAAGATCTCATTGTGACTTTTGGCAAGAAAAGGGAATGGTGATTGTCCCTCCTCAATTCATGAGGATCAAAGTTAATTTTACTTGTGTGATACTTGAATCGAAAACAATACAACTGATAAGCAAACATTCTTGTGACCTTTGAATTCTATTCCATATATAGTATTTGTTTCTTTCAGAGAAAGTTCTTGAGCCTGCGGCATGCTTCTCGGATGCACTCCCTGCTGTTGAATGAGCTAACTCTGATAAAGCCTTCACCACCAGGGCCAAATCCACTCCCTGGCACTGTAATTATGTGAGTCTTCTCAAGGATTTCAGTAAAAACTTGCCAAGAATTCCTTCCAGGGAAGTGAACCCAAACATAAGGAGAATTACTCCCCCCATAAACCTCGAGACCCATGGAAGCAAATGTCTCAGCTAACACACTCGCATTCTCCTTGTAAACTTGGATCACCTTCTTCATGGCCTTGCTGCCTTCCTTCGAGAGGCACGCCAAGCCACCTCTTTGTGCTATGTTGGACGCGCCGTTGAAGCATGTGCAGACGATGCGGTCGAAGTCCTTATGAATGGGGAAGCCATTGGAGAAACAGAGCTCGTGTGGCACCACTGTCCATCCGAGACGGATGCCCGTAAATCCAGCGAGTTTGGAGAAGGATGAGATCTCTATGGCTACCTCTTTAGCGCCGGGGATTTCGTAGATGGAAGTAGGACTGCCATCTGAAACATAAGCAGAGTAAGCAGAGTCATAGACGATGACTGAACCATTCCTGGTCGCCACCTCCACCAGCTGCTCCAACTGCTCCCTCGACGCGGCGTGGCCCGTCGGATTGTTAGGCGAGCAGAAGAAGATGATGTCGGTCCTCGGAACGCCGGCGAAGTCAGGGAAGAAGGAGTTCTCCGGCCCGCATTTCATGTACTCGATCCCTCCGTACTTGCCGCTGCTCCTCATGAATTCGCCTGTCTGCCCGATTATGATGCTCGAATCCACATAAGCCTGAAGAAATAATATTCATCAGTTTGGAAGAAAGATCGAATATCGTTGATCGTGTATATATTGAAATTACTGGAAAGGTTGGATCTTGCACTGCAATTGTGGCGTTGGATCCGAACAACAGCTGAAAAAAAAATGAGAGGAGGATTGTTCAGAGAGTAAGAACTGAGAAATGAACTCTATCTATTTCTTTCTTTCTTTCTTTCTTTCTAAAAATATGAAAATTTAATGACCTGAATTCTAGAGATATCACATTGTGCACCATCTGAGATGAAGACTTCAGTGTGTTTGATGCCCATGTCTTTGTAAATAGTCGCTGCAATTGCCTTCCTCAGTTCCTGTATTCATTTTTTACAAAATAAAATAAAATAAAACAATTTTGACAACCACCACAAAAAAAAAAAATTGTATGTAAAGTAGTGTTGGGTTACTTGATCTCCTTGCTCTGCTCCATATCCTTGATAGCCTTCCTTGGTGGAGAGTTGATGAGAATACTATAATTATAATTATAATGATAATGGATAAATAAACTTGACAATGATAATGAATAAATAGACTAAATTTTGCTTTAAAATATTAAGACAAAAAATTCATATATCTCAATACTGATATGAAATTGTCACTTTATGCCTAAATTCTTATGATTTTATATTTGAATTTCATCCAAAAGTTCTCATACTAAGATAGATATTTCTCATCTTTTAAACTTATGATTTTTTCATTTCATATAAAACTTTGATTGTATTTCCAACAATTCTCTCCTCAAAATAAAGACTATTATTAATCTCATGGTTTGAGCCTCTCTAAGCATCCGATCATAGTTTATCTGCTCCGGGCCTCCCCTCAAATATCCGGTCCCTCTTGACCTGTTCAGGATCTCCCCTCAACTTCATTTAAGGTCTTCCTATAAGACATCCGATTTATATCATGGCTCTGATAACACGTATGATGATCAAAACAATTTATATATCTTCATAATATTATTATATTATTCATTTTAAACCTAAATCCTTATGAATTATTTTTAAATTCTATTTAAAATGTCTCGAATCAATAGAGATATTTTTCATCCTTTAAATTTATATTTTTAATATGGAGTTTTGATTGTATTTAAAAAAAAACACATTTCCTTATCTGTTAAAGAAATTAAGAATTTTTTTTTCTGACAATTTCCAGTCAAATCTAACAACCAAAGAACACGAGTCAATTGACAGAGCCCTTAATATTCTCTCAGTTTGACCTCTGTTATTGTCCCATAATTTTCCTTCTTTATTTTATAAACTCATTCACTTAATCCCAAAGAAGTCAGAGATGCTTATGTCTCCTTATTCTGATAAATATAAAACTGAAAAAAAAATTATCAGTATCAAATTACTTCTTTTCTGAAAACATAAAAGGAAACTGAAAGTGTATAATTTACCAAAGTTATTTCTTCTAGAGTTGTAGGAGATTTTATTTATGATAAAGCATATTCTGACAATGATTTTAATTATATTTCAGAAAGAAAATGCAAAAAAAAAAATTACTGAAATTTCTTTTAGAATGATAAATAAACAGCAATATGTTTTTACAAATATATAAGTCAGAAAGAAAAATACAAGAAATATATTTGAAGTGTACCTCAGACATAGCAGATGCTATAATGAGAGGAATAGGCTCAGTTGTGTCACCAATCCCCAAGCTGATGATTTTGGCATTTGGATACTTCTCCATGTGCACCATTTTCCTCATTGAAATCTTTTTTTTTTTGGTATCAAAATAAATAAATAAAAAAAAAATAATAATAATAATAACAATGAACTATATTTCTGATTAATGTTTTACCTCAGGAAACAGATATCCATTTTGAAGCTTCTCCATATTTCCATTGCGAGGAACCTTTAATTGGCACACTATGCCTAAAATTTTTTTGTAGAAGATCAAAAAACGAAAAACAAAAAACAAAAAAAAACAAGTAGAGAGAGACCAAAAAAAAAAAACACCAACAATCTACCCATTTTGACTTGTTTTCTGATAATGCATGAAGATCCTGCCTTGAGAAGATGAAATGACCTTACAAAAGAGAAAAAGATTCACATTTATGATTACAAAAAAACATGTAGAGTGAAGAATTCAATTAGATTAAATGATTACTTTGGAGGAAAGGCAATGAACTCCATGGGAGAATGGAAGGGAGTTTGAGATAAGTGTGGAGTTTGGAATTGAAGATCAGATTAATGTCTGAAAAGATTGATATAAATGGAGGCGTTTATAGTGGGTATATATGAGGAAGTGGAAGGTAGCGATGTGTTGGAAATTTCATCTAATGCTTTGACCTTGTAGCTCACAATGACTGATCGAATTGTGAAGGAGGAAAGTAGTAGGAATTTGTGGCGTATTGATTTCCATGAACAATGACACTATAGCTCAGGGTCAACATTTTGTCAACCATGAAATTTGGTATGCTTACTTGTCGAGCCAAGTGAGATTCGACTTGGATATATTGAGGTTATTCATGGTTTTTAGTCAAGAGTTTTATTATGGTCGAAAATATTCAGAGAGGGAAGGAAATGGTGAGGAAAAGATAGTGAAAAAGTAAAGGCAAAAAAAGAAGAAATTTATTGGTTAAACAATTATCAATCAAGCCTACATTTAGTGTGCAGGATAATTTATTGGCTAAATAATGCATGGAGATGTCTTCCATGAAATGTGTCGTCCATGTTGATCGCGCACCGTGAGTGTGCAAGATACTAATCTTTTATGTATAAATATATATGTGAAAAGTGTTTTTTCTATATAATTAAGTGAAAGTTAATTTAGGTCAAGTAGAGTAAAATATTCATGAGAAGGAGCTTCGTATCACTTTATTTTCATTATACTTTTCTTTTCAAACATAATTTAAAGATTCGTCATCTTATGCATCATAATTAGACCTTAATTGTTTAAGCTTAGGATTTTCTATATTTTCACTATTTGTTTTGGGTCTTTTCCTTGGTCAATGCCCCATATGCATGAGCATTTGAGGTGCCTTCATTTCATAAACTGATTTCTTCCTTTTGTTTACTAGCTAGAACATAACATTCAATAATTAAAAAAAAAATTATATATATATATATATATAGTAAAATTATCCTGCACACCATGCATACACATCTGCATGAGCGACTCTCACATGCAAAAAGCCCGGGTGCTGTGAGAATCGCCCAGGCAGGTGTGCACGCATCGGTGTGCAAGATAATATTTTACTATATATATATATATATGTGATTTTTGTAAATTTATATTGCTAATTTATTTATTTTTCACTTTTACATTACTTTTTGTTGGATTGTATAAGGGATCTTAACAAAATGGCTTGATGTATTTATTTATTTATTTCCATTCCTAAAAGAAGAAGGGACTTTAAGGAGTTTATTAACAAGTCTTTGTATCTATCCTTCCCACGTGGTGTATTAACGTAGATATGAATTTTAATAGTCAAGTCAATTCGTCACATATGTGACAGGGATTGTTTATAGTGCATGCATCTTTTAAATTATGGGGAATTCATTGAATTTGGATAAAGTTGGCTAACATGAACGAGAAGGGTGCGCTTGAATGAGAGGGGTGTTAAAAATCCAAGAAAGAGAAAATGTTTTGATATTACTCTTTAATTAGAGATGCAAGACTGTAAGTGGACTTTTTCAACTTTCCTCTTGTTTAATATGCACTTTCACCTCCAATTGTGCAGCGGCGGAAGCCTTGTGAATTTTTCATGGATTGAGTTTAAATTTTTAATGAATTAACAGATAGTTTTTATTTACTGGATGATTGATGTAAGAAGATTGATGGACCGTTCGTTATAAATGTTTTTTGATTTATCCTATTGATCGATAAAAAATTCTCATGGGATTGATCTGATTATCTCAAAATTAATCTATATAACTTAGACACATGATACCATCTAAATAAAATTTAAAAAATAAAAAAAGTATGAACTTTCAAGTTCAACATTATTGATCAGAAAAGAAATTTCCATAGGTCAACCGTTGCCGTTACAAGTGGAGTTAAAATGAATGAACAATCTCTTACCAAAGATTCAAACAATTTGACAGTAAATTCTTTAACAACAAAAAGAAACTTACGGGGATATTATGATATATATACATATATGTGCTCACTGAGTTTTCTTTTGGGAAAAGAAAAAACAAAATTGATCCAAGAAATCATCTTCTCACTTTTTGTTGTTTTTTTTTTATCAGACACGTTCGCAAAAACAAACTGGATATGAGTTACATACTTGAAACGCTCAAGGTAATCTTGCATTTATAGTTGCTCAAAATCGCAAACCTTTCGCCTCGCCACACTGAAAATTGTAAATGATGCCACATGCTTTATTCTGTAAAATCAGTGGTGCGAAAGAAACATCAAAAGTTCATTTATGTGACAATAGATGACCCGCTCATCCTATACATCCCTCCATGTCAATCCCAAGGCAATTGAAAAAGAGATAAATCATGATCATCGACGTCTCTTTATATCAAAAGCTCATTCAAATTCGATACTGAGAGGATGGTTAGTTACATCTTATGAATATTTACAAAAAAAAAAACAAAAAGTAAGTACAATCGCTGGAGGAGAACTAGGATAAAAATAATATAGCATGTAGTATCCACAAAGTGTTGCGCCTATGGTGGATACTCGGACCTTTCCTTGAGTTCATATCTAAAGCACAATGGTAGATTGCCTAAGGTGAGACTACAGTAGTCCAAGTGCCCTTAGCTGCTGAATATGCTCTGGTGGTAGGAGTGGCGGGCACCAATCTGTGCCCTCGCTGTCGACATCCTCCACAACATACTCCTGATGCAAATTAACAAATAATTATAACGTTCGGTGTGCCAGGGGAATTGCAGAATGCTGGATGAAAGTAAAGATAACTCCAGAAAGATTTATTCTTGCTAATCTACCAACCCAATATAAACTATCTACAAGAGGAATGCAAGTCAAAATGATAATTTCACATTTGCACGAAGAAACAGGAACTCACTTTTGTTAGCATCCTCTTGGCAAGTATGTGATAATGGCGCTGCCAAATTCGTTGACCAACCATTGTTGCAACAAGAACACTATAGAATATGCCGATGACAGTGAAGAGACCAAGAACAACCAGTGCTACGATAAAAAGCAGCGGAAAACCAGCTTCACCGGCCCCTCCTAAGCATCCACATTCTCCTGCAGTACTCGCACAACTTTCAAAGCATGTGGTACAGTCAGTCCACATGCAAAGGGTGCCAGGAAGGTGACAGTCAGCACACATTCTGCAAATAGGAAAGAAAAAGAATCACTATTATGGCGAAAACACACGTCGAGAGGAAAAGGCAATGAAAGGAAGATGGTTGGTTTTGTCTGTCGATTGTGAAGTACATACAAAACAGGCATTGCTTTTAACAAATTCCATTGAAAGTACTCGATAAAATTTAATGGTGCAAATTGGAAAGCTTCAAAGACCAAGGCGAACAGGATCAAACCCTGGTTGACAGCAACAAAGACACAACTCCCGACATGGCTGAGCCAAATCATTTCGCACTCTTCGATCATAACAGGTTATAAAGCAGCCAGATAACCCAAGAAGTGCAAAAAATAATAGTGCCCCTACATATGTAGACAAGTATGATTAGAGGAAGAATAAACAGTCTATGACATCTGAAAAGACCAAGTATGAGAAGATAAAATAAATTAAAATGCTTTGTAGAAGGGATGAGTCTTAACACACACGGGAAAAGTGATCATGTGCTATATTCAATTTTGATCAGTGTCACAAGATTCATTATCACATGATATAGAGGGAGAGCCCTATGCATCAACAAGATAAAAAAAATGACAAACAAAATAGGTATGGTACAACCACAATCACAGATACTCCCCTATTTGAATTCATAAAATTAACTCAAACATTATAGAGAATTATGATTCAGAGGCTATAGTTGGAATTATAATTGTTTGCGGCACTGATACGAATGTCCTATAAGTTCCTTTGTTTGAACTGCTGGCTAATATTGTTGGAACTTGAAAATACCCAAGCACATTACAAACTGTGGAAATCATGACATACAATTTAAATTCTTGTAAGAATAGGCATCATCTGGGAACTATTGTGTAGCAGCAAATGAGTTTAACGTCTTAAACCAAGATCTTATATGACTCTTATATTGTAAGATAGTATCATTTTCTGAGGTTGTTTCGGGACAAAAGTCAAACTACAATGGCTAGAATAATTTTGGATAGCTATGTATCATATTGGAATCTCGTTACTCCAGGTCTCTTTCTGCTTAATTTATATCAGAATTAACTAAGTTTTTAATAGAAACTGATGGAATGTTGTTGCAGCTTCAGCTAAATATCCTCTTCATTGCATAGAAATTTCATCTTGAAAGATATGATACTGTTTTTTAGTTTTTCATGGGTTGATAAAATTTTTCATTTTCTACACCAACTTTATATTCAGGTACTTATTTGTTGACTTCACAAGGCTCCAGCATTTGTCAACTCACCATTTCACACTAATCATCCATAAAGTTCTAACTGATAGAGGAAAGCATGTTGTTCCAAGCTAAAGATAAATTAACAGGGAAATCAGAGATTTAGTTTGATATCACTAAATAAGATCCCAATGTGATTTGTCCATATATTGTTGAAAGTTGTAGCAGATCAAATGGACTAAAAAATTTCATCCAGCATATTAAATCAATCATAACAGTGTTCTACAACAAGGACCAAAGCGGGATAACATCTTTACAACTCAATCAACAGATAAAATTATCACCAAGTGTTCTAATGGTTTAGAAGTTTACCACATATATAGTAGAAACTAATTTCACTGTCAAAGCCCCAAGCCAATCGCAACCAACTGTCTTGAGAGGCATCAACCAAATATACCACATATGCCAATGAAGAAATTATCTGCCTCAAATTCACAAATGATAATTTAGTGGGAAAAAATATTAAAATTTTCCAAATGCATCGCAAATGGCATGGAGATCAAGTTTACAAGTTGAACAGCTGCGAATATAACGAGAATATCTCTAGTAACAAAGAATCGGAACTTCAAGACTCTCCATTTCCTGTCTGCATGAACATGAACCCTTAGATAGTAAGGAGCCTTGCAAGTTGTGCAATGAGCAAATGCAAAACCTTCCTGATAAAATGAAATTTGCAAATGGTTAGCTACCTAGAATTGCATATATTTCACTAATTGGTCTGCCAAATAAAATAAAATATTGAGAACAAAGATGAACATTAGTTAATGCTATCAACCTTTAAACCAGCAAACTCAGTTCTTGTCTTTTGGGTCAACTAGGCAGTAGGAACTAAAAGCACATTGTCAACCTCTAATCAAACAAACAGTTTGATCATTCTTCTAAACTCTAATTAATTTGGTTCAATCATTTCAACTTATCTCTTATTATTACAATTCCACATGAGCATTTTAAAGTTATAGTAATGTGACATGAGCAACCCTCGACATCAATTCAACAATCAGTACACGTAATATTTCTGCCAAAAGATGGAGAGTTCCAAGAATGGTGAGAACACAAAAATAATTTATATTTTCAACAGCAGCATCTATCATGAGTCCATCCTTAAATTTGATGCTGGATAAAGATGGTTCAATCATGATTCAGATTATAATCAAGAGAAGACATTTTCCTATCCAATTGATTCACCAACAAACAAAAAATGACGAGAATTCACCAAGTTTCAAACCATGTTATGAATGATGAACAACAGAACAGATCACTAATGCAAGAAAGGATATCCAAGATTTGGTGTTGCAGCTAGATTTAATAATATCTACATAGAAAAGACTGTAATCACTAGGTCAACCAGAATCCAGAGTGTTTTGAATTGAGATTTAAACACTAAAGCACTAGTGAACATAAGAATGTGTAACAATGTGACTGCTAGCTGTCTTCTAGTATCTCAAATGTCTCCGTGGACAAGATAATAAATAGTTAATAAAAAATTATTTATCCAAGAAAATGGATTGTGCAATAATTATACCACATGCTAACTAACTAAGCAATCAGCACTATCTGAAACAAAAGGAAATCATATATACATTGACAAACACCCTGTGCATCTTCTGGGAAACAACCTATTGTCATACAAAAAGAGAACGGTTGAAATTTTCCATAATTTTCACTTGGCTCAGGAAAAAAAATCATAATGACATGTTATCGCAGCACAGCAAAACCAAAGTGAAACTCAAACGCAATACCAAGGATTTGCATGTGCAGCAAAGACTTCTAAACCTCAAAGCATCACACCAGACACGCAATTGACTCACCTTAACAGATCGCCAGTGGTCCAAGCATTCACGGTGGACGTACTTGGAAGTTCCCTTGCACTTGCATGGCGCTATGAAATCCCGTCCTGAAGATCCAATTTTTATTTTGAGCGAAAAAAAAGTAGTAATTACAACAAAATAACAGCCCAACCAAAATCTCAAAGAAACAAATGGAAACTTGTTCCAAAATGCAAGATGCAGGATCAAGATTCAGTCTTTGGTTGCAAGAGATTAAATAATAAAATTCGAAAATAAACGGCAGGTGTGCGAAGAAAGGTATACGACCGTCAGTTTCGAGGCAGATCCGGCACTGGAATTGCTCGCCGGGTCCAGCCTCTAGGTCAATCTCATCAGGTTCAGTGATGGAAGCCGGCGCAGTGAGAGGAGAGGAGCTCCCCTCATCCGCCATGGCAGTTCGATTCAAGCAGAGGACCGCTCCGTTCCTCTCTTCGTTGGTTCGCTTCCCATCAGGAGAGGCAAGTCAATGTGGGTTTAATGGGCCTAATGGGCTTTATTGCTATTTTAACGGGCCATAGCTTGCTTTGCATTACGAAATAATAAATTTTATTATGATTTAAAATAAATAATTTTAGAAAATATAAAAGGCATTTAAATATATGGCAAAAGGATGCTCTAAATTATAGAAATCATCGAACCAACATCCCTTTAAAATAATTGAAAAGGGCCCTTCATCATATGCTCCTTACTTTTAACACTATTATTTTAATTAATTTAAAATAATTTTAATCAAATTTATAAGATATAATAATATTTAGAATTTAAAATTTATATTCAAAATTTTAAGGTTCAGGTACAACTGTGTAGCAACGATTGGTAGTTGCTGACATAGTACGGTAATAAGAGACAAGATGTTTCTTCCAAACGAATTGGGATCTTTGTCCCATTTTATCCGTGTCCTCATATCTCATTTACTGATCGGACGGATCACAATAGATTATACATCTTTGAGATATGACATAGTCCTTCCGATTAGTGAATGGGACATGATGATACAAATAAAATAGGACAGAGAATCCCACCTACTTCCAAATAACCAAGATTCGTAACCCACACAAGGTATGCAAGCAGTGTCTCTGAACTATAATA
>JBAMIB010000044.1:4591199-4602442 GCA_037177415.1 Kaempferia rotunda | reverse complement strand
AAATTATTCCCCGAACCCGCCCCATTTCGGGTTTTCCCCGCGGGGCCCCGAACCCGTGGGGAAAATTGCCATCCCTATTAATGTAAATTATTAATTTCATACTTCTTGTTTTTGACATGATAGTTTTATACAACTACTCCAACATCCCAATGCATGTATTGATTGTTTAATTGTTCATAGTATGACTATAAACAACATTTTGAAAAAAATTATTGGAATAATTGTGTCAGGCTACTGAGAATGCCAGAAATACTCATTATGCAAGAGGTTGCATCCTCATACAAGTTTATCATGATGAGTGAACTTGATTCTTCTTATTTGTATTAATGCTCATTCATTCATCTGAATACATGGTGGATTTTGCAAACAATTGGTAGATTTGGGTGAGAGAAAAGAAAGTTTTCTTATAAACATGTGCTAAGCCTATCCATGGTTGCAACAATGTTTCAAATTTTGAGTCGTGCCAGCCAAATGTGCTAAAATTTTTGCTCCTCTAGCTGATCAACTCGTGAAAAACTTCCGATACATTGGTACACTCGAGATGAGTTCTTCCGAACCTTCTGTCTTTGTTGTGATCCTTCCGCCTTCATCTTGAGCTTTGATTGAGCCTTCTTTGTCATGAGCCTTTTGCTTGCTTCACGAGGTCCGCTGAGCTTCTAGATTCATCATGATCTTCACTTGAGCTCCTTCTTTCATTGCAAACTATGCTGAACCATGATCGTGAGTCTTTTGCAAATATGAAACCCGCGATCTTCATCTAAGCCTTCGTTATGAGCTCTACACAAGTCGCTGACACGCAAGCTCCTTGCATAAGCATCTTCTTTCGTTATGAGTTCCAATGAGTCTGGAACTCCTTCCATGATTGTCCTTCCAGACCCCAAATTCTCGAATAAGCTTCTCCTCCTCCACCTCTTCCTCTTCTTTTTCTTTTCCTCCCTCCTCTTTGGAGCAACCAACAGTAGGCCAAAATTGAATGGTACAGTACTGAAACTGTATCAGTTCAGTCTATGACCAAAACTTCAGAATAAACTAACCATAGGCTGTAGTATCTGCTACTTATCACCCCTCATTAGTGGATCATTTTGGTGAATAGAAAATAATGCTGAATTATGATAATCTTTATAATTAAAATACTTGGTTCCGCTTGATACAATTACTCACAGGTCACTGTTGTCATCATCAACTATGTTTATCCCAACTATTTGAGGGCAGCTACACAAACCTATCCCTTCAATTAGCTATTTACAATAAATAGGCTTCATGCTCATGGGTTTAGACGATTTTAACAATTATTGTCTATGCCGGAAGAAACCTTACCTTTTCTATTCAGGTGTGGGAATAAAATAGTGTTTTGCAACTACTCATATGCCGAATCTCTTGATCTACTAACCTACTTCTAACTTAACTTACTGTTTATATCTGATAGAAAGGGACCAAGAATTGCACTATTATCCTTTATCATTGAGTCATGAGCGAATGAATTAGTTAGTTGGCCCACTTATTCGAGGAATTAAACTAGTTCTATGGCCCAAAATTCTATGATTGATTAGCAGTGTTCCTGTTGTAATACTCTGCTACTGATGTTATATTTTCATCTAATTTGCTGTCTCCGATGTAAGCAAAACTTCCTGAGCAGCTATATATATATATATTGTATTTACACTTTTTTGTTGACTCTTCATTTTTTTATAAAGGGGTTGATTCTGGGGATACTATTTGTGTGCCAAATGCTGGAAATCAAGGAGGACGGGTCACTCATCCTGGTGATCTAAACATTAAATTGAAGGTTTTTCCTCTGACATTTTTATCTTTTCTTGGCGTCTGCTTATAATAATGATTCTGATAGCCTAATATAATTTATATTCAACATTAAAGTCTTATGCAATGCTTGCATTTGATGAAGGCCTCAGTTTTCATATATCATTTTGCTTTGTGATTACCATTAGAAACAGATTTAAAGAATATTTTCAAAACAAGCCAATAATACTAATCAAGTACATTTGCTAAATTTTTTTATGTCAAAATGTATCATGTTTTTAATGTGCAAAAGGCATCTAATTTTCTGCATCAATGCTTTTTTGAATAAGTGATATATACTGTGTGAGTATTTTTCTACTGTTGAATTTGTGGATACAATTGATGCTTCCTTGGATACGAAGCTCTGAGAGTGTTATATGTGGCACCGGTTGTGTAAGGACACTAATTATCGACTCGAAGATCTTAGTGTGTAGTTATTTGTAGGAGTTGTTTGATTTGTTAAGTAGAAGTAAGATAATATAGCTGCTTTACTTCCTACATAAAATTACCGGAAAAATTGATAGAAAAGCAGGTTACAATCTCAACGTCATTATCTTCTTCATTGTTTTTCCCTCTCTTCAAGATCTGTGGGGTTCTACCACCTTCAGGCTTCAACGAGCCAACAATTTCGATGTATGTGGAAATTTATACTATCTATTTTTTGTTTTACATAGGATAGAAATTGGGATGTGTAAATTTTTCTAACTATCAGCTCTTTCTGAGAAGGATGCCCTCAATGCTGTTACTGCCATGTCTCCTTTTCCCATTGTTTTTATCATTCTGTTATTTTATTTCTTGAACATCTTAGAGTTATGCCAATGAAGGAAATGGTAAATTATGCACATTATTTTCAATTATTTCCAATCATTATTCTGAACTTGTTTAATGTTAATACATCATTACTGTGATGAATCAGGTAGGAAAGGACCCCGTTTTCACACGAGATGGTGCTGATGTATATGTTGACACCCATATAAATTTCACTCAGGTAATAATTCTCTATTCTTTCACTAAAAGTTTTTGTAAAATAATAAAATTGATTTTTCTACAATTTAACCCTGGTGGAGCATTTCATGTCACAAACATTTGAAATGATGAGATTCATACATGTATAGTGTATTTTGTTTGAACAGGCTATTCTTGGTGGTAAGGTTGAAGTTCCCACTTTGACTGGCAAAGCAGAATTGAAGGTGTGTATGTTTCTAGAGCCTATGAAAGATTAGAATTTTATTTATAAATGAGTTATTTGACACCTATTATTTGACACTTTCCCATATGAGATATCTAATATGAATAAACTTGGCAAAATTAAGCAAAAAGCTGGCTTCGTTCAATTAAGTAGCAAAAAATTTCAATGTATGGCAATTGGGATGAACACCAAGGGTGACGTGTGGAGTTGTGGTGAATTATAGAACTTGAGATTTTTTGTATCTGTAGATGACTGGGTGTAATCTTGATAGAAGGTAACATTGTTCTTGATGATATAAATTGTCGTATATAGATATATATTGATATTAGTTAAATGATAGGAGTTCATCATCATCGTGGGGCAACTACATGTATAGGTGGAGTACCACCATTATTTTGACTAATTTAAAAAAAATGAGGATGTAACAAAGGAAATCCATTTAATACAATGATTAAAATAGAGAAAACATAAACATTCTAGATTTTCTACTATTCCCTTCAAGTCACATGATCAACTATAATAGTTTGGCAAAATATCATGTATCAGCTTAATCACAAACTAATGTCCATGAAGAGAAATATCAAATGTTACTCGAGTTATGACCATATTACCCTAATTTTAGTGGCCACATGCCACCATTAGTGCTATTATAATGTTAATTCATATTTCTACATCTTCATCAACATTCTATATACAACATACACAAACGAACCAGTCTATCATTGAATTGTTTTCATCTTGAACATGGTCACATTTACTTGATCCAGAGCATCACCTATGATGCATTGTGGTTTTAATCCAATCATTTGCAACAAAAAGCCAAGTGTATTGATCCAATGATCCAGCAAAGGGGGACTTGCTCCACGTTGAGAGACAAATCCAGATTTCATACTATACCGTAACCCTAGACTGTCTTGGTGACTTTCTCTATAATGTCAAGATTCCTCTTAGTCTTAATGGGTTTCTTAGATGACAGTATGTCACCAGCAAATATTGCATTTAAGAGCATTGACATGCGTGTGTCTCATGCCATACTTTTATTTGCACTTCACTCTTTAATCATACTGCTTCAACTGCCTTTCGCTTGGAAATTTTTTCCAAGTAAATATGCTTATTGGAAATTTCAGTTAACTTCATTTCGTTTTAATTTTGTTCAGATACCAAAAGGAGTGCAGCCAGGACAATTGTTAGTTCTAAGGGGTAGAGGTATATAAGAAAATAGTTTTTCTTTGATGCAGATTTGTGTTTTTAATACTGAACATACGATAAAATGTCAGGTTTGCCAAAGCAAGTTGGCCTAGTCGATCATGGCGACCAATATGTGCGCTTCCGTGTGCATTTTCCTTCGTAAGCTCTTCTTTGCAGAAGAATCAGCACAGGATATTTCAAGTTCTTCTTTTTACTCGTAGATGCAATTGAATTTTTAATTTTACTTATCTGATAATATCTAGTTCTATCTGCTTTCTCAGAACTTAGCAGCCTTGTTTATTAACTATCTTCCCTGGCTTCAAGGAATTCGGATGAAACAGATAGCTGCATGTGTGCATGTCTCTATCAACACCTTTGCTGGACTGAATCCACTGTGACATGATTGTACGATCTAGAGAAAAAAAATGATTGCTACATGGGTTTGTGGGATAATTAAAAGAAAAAAATGCTATCATCATATTGCAACACATAGCTTCCTATGCATCCCTTTCTTATCTGTATGGATCAACTTGAGTATTTTAAAGGATCGTGTACACCACAACAGATGGAAGCTCCTGTCTGTAGTTGCCATTTTGATGATACATTACAACTCGGCAATTTGGGAAAGGAAATAAAAGGCATTTGTTGGAAACATTTTCTTCTAAGTCTCCAATTGTCCCCTTATATTTGATACTCGTCATTTGCTCTGTGGTTATGATTATGCACGCATGAAGGAAATATTTTTTCAAACTTGAGTTCCAATATTTCTGTAATTTGATTTTGAGAAAACTGCTCCTTTGTTAATGTTTTATTAAACATTTGAAATAATGCTCAATTTGAAATTGCATTTGGTGTGTAATTTGTAACTGCTCTATCTTTTGGACGTTTACCAGATCTGTAACAGTACGCCAACGAGAATTGTTGGAAGAATTTGCTAAAGAGGAGGCAAAACAGGAAAGCTATGTGTTTGCTGATGGAAACTGGTATGTCTATACCCACTCCTTCACAAGGTAGAATAAAATATATGAAAATAGGATATCATTAATTATCTTGTTAAAATGGCTTTCAGTTTTTTCAGTCATACAACACAAAATAACAATGCTAAGAACTTGATTTTTAATCTTAGTGTTTTTGAATAATGAGTTAGTAAAATTTTTATCTTCATTTAGAGTCTATCCTGTGCTTTTTACATTCGAGAAGCAAACCTTTTCTTAGAAACGACCTTTTTTATGGAAGATATACTTGAAAAAAATCAGGTATAGCTTCAAGCCTTGAATAGATTATAAAATAAGAAAATTAGCTTGAGATGATATAAACTTGTTTTAAGATAATTAATAGATTTTTATAGTTGAAAGAGTTGAATTTGTTAGACTGGAAGATATAAGAGGTAGATAGATTTGAATATTACTAGATATTGCCTTGCATAGCTCAATTGAGTGATAAGATCAATGTAGGGGTAAACACGACTTGATGATGATGATGATTTTATGGAAGGTGTGGTTTATCTTGCCAATAATAACTGCTGTTTTGTTTCTATGGCCTACTTGAAGATCTATGAAGGCTATATCAACAGTAGATTGATAAATTATCTTATGTTATGTTCATTTTTTTGATCTCCCTTTATCTTTTACGCCTTCTATTCTAATATATAAATATTCTCTAGATATAAAATCTATAAGTCACCTTCAAACTTTTTAATACCATCGTAATTTATATTCTCTCATTTGATAATTTATTGGAACTACATGAATTTCATTATTTTCTATTTCATCCTTTCTGATAAGTTCTTGTATCTATGTTAGCATTTTCATTTGGGCTGCATTAACCTTTTGATGTGTTGCCTTTAGAAAATATTGCACTTCCATCCATGATGCATGATGATCCGTTTAAAATCTTTTAGATTTTTTCGTACGCTATACTAAAATATTTTAATTTATTTTTAATTGTGCTAAATAGATCTTCCTTTTGTCTCCCTCTACCTTTTGCACCTTTGGCTATAGTTTACTCAATCTATCAATTTATGTTCGCCCCTTGTTCTTTTGATCATTCTTTTCCCAAATTTTACTTTTCAATTTCATCTGATTACAATTTTAATAATATTGTTAGCACTTTGTTTTTGATTCTTCTTGCTTTATATATATTGATATAATATCATACTTTTTTAAAAAAAAAAAAGTACTATGCCAGCTACTACAGGGATGCCATTATGACCTGAGGTTTTTACCCACCTTCATTTTTCTTAAAGAAATTCATATACGATCTAGCTAATGAATTTTGTTTATTCCTAGTCGTGTTGTTAATTAATTTAGAGAAACATTTTTAATCTTCATTTTTTTTATCAACGACAATATTTGGTTCTTCATCTCTCATGCATATAATGTTACCTAATTCTTGTTTTAAATTTTAGTAGTCCAGTTAAAATCCTTCCCTGTTGTAGCTATGGAATTTGCCATATATAGTAAACTTTGTTATACTTGACAGATTTTCCATTCAGTTTAGCTACTTTATTATACTCCATCCTTTACAATCAGTGGTCATTCTCAATTAGAGCTCACTTTGTTTTGGTCTTTTGTGCTGACCCTGCAAGAATACTGAGACTGCCATCTTATTTCGAGTCTTTCACACTAAAAAGTAATACGGATTTAACCGGAACATAATGGAGATTTCCGATATGACCAACAGGATTTACCAGCAGCTCTCTACTGGTTGAAATTACAGGTGGCAGCAAGTCGTGAATCGTGTGAGCGATCCCAGGTTCATGCTCGGCATTGCCTTTATACTGTTGCTTAACTTATTAGTGAGCAAAAGCTTGAGCTGAAGGGGCTGATGCATGGCGCAAACTATCAGGCACCGTTAAGCATTTGGAGGAAGTCCTGAGTGCTTCAGCTAAGCAAATGCCTGAATTTGCATGGTAGATGAACAAAGGCATAGAATCAAACATCTGGACCAATTTTTTCTTGGTAGGATTCAGATGCCTAATTGGCGAGAAGGCATTTATTTTTTCCCCCCTTAATAGGATAAGTCAATTTACTTTTTGATACCTTGAGCCATGGAAAGTGAGTCTTCCAATCTCGAGACTGTATTTGTTCTAGTTGCCCACCTTAAAATGATAAAAGGAAATATTATTTGCCCTGCATTATTGTGTTGGGATTTGGTATTTGTAATTTGATTCAAAATTTTGCAAGTCAAATGAAAGGAGATTTGCAAATGAATTGTATTGGTTGGAGTTAATAATAGTGTTTCTATCAATTGGTTACGCATAACTTTTTTTTTTTTTTTTTAAGATGGACATCATTCAAATTCTTTGAATCAACTAATATTGGTTCCACGGAAATTTTTACCGACAATTAGAGTAAATTAGGCTGTGCTTGTTGTGGTCTATTTAGATGGGAATTTTTTTTTTACAATTCGCTGTAGATGAGCCTCAAACTTAAGATTTTTGGGATTTCCATTTGAAGGTTTAACCAATATATCGTAATATCAGAGGCAATTGATCATATGCATAATCTTTGATGGTGGTGTTGAAGTTTATATTTCTAAATGTTTGAACTTCCATTTTGTATTAGCTTTGAAAACTTAAATCCGTTTAAATTAATTTCTCATTAATCTTCGTACAAATTGTAAACATAAAAATTAAGTAAATTTCAAACGGTTAATTTTCTTCACACATCCCATGCCGCATCTCACTCACGACCAGCTGTTCGACAAAATGCTAATCTATATATATACACAACCCACTCTCATGCACACATCTCCATCCTCTTACTGATTATCAACAAGGTACAAATACAAATATGGGTGCAACCGGCAAGGTAGCGTCGTCGGCCGTATTGTTGTTGTTGGCGGCAGTGGCGGTGGCAGATTCCTCGCCGCCGGAGTACCCCTTGGCGTGTTTTTGCCCCTGCATGAAGGATGAGTGCATGGTCATCGACGGCGTGACGAGGGAGATCTGCGCCGGCGCGTGTGACAGGGGTTGCCGGAATTCCGATCTCCCCGGCCAACCCAACCCCAGCGAGTTCTGCGGCTTCTGATCTGGTTCAGTCATTTTTGCATGCACCTTGTGTGCGTATATGGCTTCAAATACATTCAAATCTCTCACACATTTTTTTTCTTCTTTTTCATGTTTTTATTTATTATTTTTTAAATATATGCTCCTCAATATTACGTACAAAAAATCCTTAATTTTAGTCGAGGCAATAATTCTAATGTGATATTCCAATTGTATTTAGAACCATAACTAAATGATAGCAATTTCACCATTGTGCCCTATAATAAAATTTAAATATATAGATCTTAATTAAAAAGTTCCATTAAATCACTTAATTATTTGAAAATTTTAATAGTTAATTGTGTACGATTATTTTTAAATAAGCAACTTTTCTACGGATTACTTAACAAAAAAAAAATTACAAGATAAATTATACATTTCATATTTAAATTTTATTAAACATCATAATAGTCCAATTTACTAAAATGTACTCACTTTTAATTAGCATGAAACTTTACAAGTATCAAAAGTGACCTGACTATTAATTATGCATGTCCTTAATCAATTAATTTAAGCTCGATTAATTAGCAATTTGAAACATTCTCAATTTTCTTTATTATTATTATTATTTGAAACTTTCTTAATAAGTTTCCATTCACATTAGAATAAAATGCATCAAGATGTGTTTTTAAATTAAAATACAAACCAAAAGTCATCCATCCATACAGAATGGTTACTTATAATTCACTCTAAGAAAAATGATGTGAACACTTACCTACTACTTACCATGAACCACAAGTTTCACTGATATTTGCCTCTGTCTCTTTGCCATTTGATTGGAACTTGAGACTCATTTTTCTTGTTCCTAGTTTGAATCCAAAAGAAATTTGTTCTTATCCTTCATTCGAGTCATTTTTCACGCCATGGCGATTATAACTTCTGTATTTTGGTTGTGCTTTGTCCAATGAACTCTCTTAATTGACATCTAAATTAGAAAGGGATGGATTAGTTTAATTTGGTCTACAAGTATATATAAAAGATGTGCTTAAAGATTTATTTATATTTTCATCTTTTGATAAAATAAATTAGAAGTCAAATTAGTTTATGATTTAATTGTTAGCAAAATATATTTGAGCTCGTTTATTTTGGGGTACAAAGTTAAATGCAGTTTTCAATTAGACACCTATTGTAATATGGAATGTTATATTTAAAATAGGTTTATTATTATTTTTTTAAAAAAAATTTAATTGGTCATTGGAGAAATGTTAATTTAATTTGGCGCGAAGAAAAAAATTTAGTATATAAAAAGGAAATAAGTAACTATTTATTTAATTTTATAAGTGAATTTATTTAATAATTCAAAATACAATTAGTTAAGTTTAGTTTATTTGGTAAAAAAAATATTGACTGGATTACTTATAAAAATCAAAATTACTTATAAATTAAGCAGGTATTTACCCTTTAAATTTTTAAATCATCAAACAATTTAACTAGAAAATGAGAGGATTCTGGTTTAAATATCTTGAAATCTAAAAACTCAATTTAAATATTTGATTAATAATTTAAGATATATTTAACAATACCTCTATTTGATTTGTTATATAATCATTCTTTATTGGATAGAAATACATGAACCATGCATCCAATTTTAAGGGATGTAAACTAGTCAAATGGAATCGAATTTAAATTTAAATTTATTTATTAAAAATCTTATTGTGCCGCTGTTATTCTTCTAAATTAAATTAAATATTTTTCTAATATATAAAATTTATTTTATTTTTAATCTATTATTAATTTAATATTATAAAATTTATAAATAATTATATATGTATTTAAATAAAAATTCTTAAAATAAATTTATAATTAAATTTTATATAGTTTAATAAATAAGTTTGTTCATAAATTATTTCTCAACTTTATTTATTTACGGACATCAATTTTTGTTATTTTATATATTCTTTCACTAATTAATGAATATGAACATGCATTAATCATATTATTGACCACACCAAGCTTGTTCATACTTCATATCCCTCATAGTCGACAGATTATTACATAATTAGTTATGCATCACTTTCTTTATACACATGTTACATGCCATATTGAATGCCTTGATCGATCAAATTTGCCTTTTATTAAAAAAATAAAATAATAATAATAATTATATTTCCACGATTTTATTCACTATAAATAAATAAATAAAACAAAAATACTATCTAAGAAACCAAAATTACTATTTATTTTAAAGAACACGTGGTTATCAACATCTATAAGTTAAATAAATTCAATGACACATGAATTATAAAACAAGGGCACGTTATTCACGTGAATATATAATAATATAACATTAATTGTTGTGATGTTTTTCCCCCTATTTATCTGGTCCAATTTTTGTGATGTCCAATTTGTTCGGTTGTCTTTGCATGATACACGGTCTACATGTTCATATTCTTGTGATGGAAATTATAATACTTCATGATTATGTGAGTTAATATTACTAATAGATCTATCATAATTTATCAATTGATAAATGGATATAATTTATTAAGAATTTAGGGGATGATGCCCTACGGTCTCCGTCTCTCAAACAATTATTATTATGATTTGATTTTCAATTGCGCTGTATTATAGGATATTTTTCTCCATTGTGTTGGATTGCTAGGTTGTCCGTTGTGAATATTTTTAAATTTATCTTAATGGTAGATGAAAATATTCATATAGAATTTAGTTGGTCATCGAATAATTATATAGTTCAAAAGTATATTATTTTACATATTCGATCTCTTCTCTAGTAGAATCATCTTGGTTCTCTTCTAACCTCCTTCTTCTTCTTCTTGTGACCGCATGCAGGATATAGTAATTAATTAAATAGGCATATATGGCTCTACTTCTAGTCCACAGCCAAAATTATACTCACCGTCGACTCGATCGTCATTTCATAAGAAAGTGGTGGAGTACTGGCGATCATCTCGCAAAGCATGCAATACGAAGAGAGAGTCAATGCCATTAGATCTCCAACAATTAAAGTAAAATTCCATCTTATTCACTCAATAATTAATAATAGCAAAATTAAATCTACAC
>JBAMIB010000044.1:4552632-4572208 GCA_037177415.1 Kaempferia rotunda | reverse complement strand
CGGAGGCGTATGCCGCAGAAGCAGTACGCGGCGTCGCACGTGGCGTTGACGCGCGGGAGTTCGACCCCGCGGCGGCGCAGCGCGCGCTCCACGCCGCCGATGCAGGACTCCGAGTCGTCCGGGAGGGCGGGGAAGTCGGGGAGGGAAGAGGGCAGGGGGCGGGAGGCCAGGGCGGTAGCGGAGTAGGCGGCGAGGAGCCAGGCATGGAGGGCGGGGCAGCAGCTGGAGCGGGAAGGGAGCCCGCCGCCTCCGCTGACGGAGGCGGAGCAGGCGGCGGAGACGGAAGGGAGGAGGTCGGCCGGGGGGTCGAGCGGGCAGGCGTCCGCCGAGACGTCAGACTGCTCGGGAAAGGCGGGGATGGTGGCGGCGGCTGAGGAGGATGGAGAGGTGCCGTTGGCGGGAGGGATGAAGAGAATGGAAGCTGGTTCCGGGTGGCGCTGCTGCAACTGCGAGGGAGAGGAGGCCGCGAGAGAGATTTGGAGTAGCAGCAACAGCGGCAGAGTGGCCATCGCTTCCCTTCCCTTCCCTTAAACTTAATTTTTTTTTTTTTACTAACTACCAGCCATTATATAACATTCAGCTCTCGATTATGAATTTATTTTGTATTTTTTTAAAAAATAATTAATTAAACGTGTTGCAGGTTCTCTATTATTGAACTTCTCAGAGCATCCACATCAGGTTCTCTATCCTATCTTTAAATTTTAGAGAAAATTATCTACTTTATTAAATTTAGAGAATTAATTTTTACTATGCACTACATCAATTACACTATAATTTATCATATCTTTATTTCTTTATTATTTTTTTCTCTTTCCTCTATGTTTTTTATTATTAGATGGAGGAGAGAGAAATGTTTTTATTAGTAGAGAGAGGAGAGAGAAATATTAATTTAATGTTTAGGGAATGGATTTCATTCCCTAAATTTAGAGAACTATTTGCATGCAATGTATATTTAGGGAATGAGTAAGGTATCTGATGTAGAAGATTTTTTTATATAAAATGTAAATTTTAGGGTAAAAATTAAATTTAAGGTAATTGATGTGGATGCTCTTAGATTATAGTGTTTAAATTAAAAAAAAAATTAAAATTAAAAAATTATAGATACTCACTCGGTATATCTATTTAACATTTAAGATTTAAAAAATATTAATTAAAAAAAAAAGGAATCGTTAATCCAGTGCCTCGGCCACTCAGCGCAGACCAACTAACACATCTTAGTATAGATGTTTTTATTTTCATTTTTATTCCCGATAAAATTCTAAAATAATAATAAAAAAATGATATTCATCTAACAAACTTTGATAAACATTTTGCAAATCGAACACCTAATTAAGCATGCAACAACATGATTAAGTCAGTTGGCATGGTCAACAAGAAGGGCTATAAGAATTGGACAGTGCAAGAAGATTGATTAGTTTGAACGGGCAAATTAGGATGGTCAGATAAATCAAGTTAAATCGATCCTGCTCGGACAAATTAAACTTGACATGCCAATTTGATCAAATGGTTTGATGCGGTTGGACAAGCCAATTTGATTGGTCGAGCACGTCAAACTAATCAACATGGTGAGGTTAGGTCGATTGGTCCAAAGTAAATCTTGCAAGATCATAAATCGATGATCTTGACGTACGTCTCAACCATTTGACTCAACTTTGGAGAATAATTAAAAACCAAATTCCTTCTGCGCTTTAAACACTTCGAAATATTTCCTAACCCATTTTAGTATTACACTTAAACAACAAAAACAAAATAAAAAAGTTTAAATTTTTTCTACCAAGTAAAGGATTTTAGTATTAAATAATTTCAAATAAGAAAATCAAGAAACATCATTTCAAATAAATTTTCACAAGATCTTGTTTTGGAAGTTTGTCCAAATGTGTGGTGTATTCACTCCATGGAAAGAATGTGATAAGGTTATAATGCACTTGTAATGTATGAAAATTCAATACATCACACATATAATATTTTTTTTTACTAGATGTCATTTTTTTTATAATTCAAATAATCTTGATGATCCGATTAAAATATATGTATTCATGAGGACTCTGGACAATCTAAATCAGACAAAGGTCGGGTCATCTCTAGTTAGACACTTCTTGATCAGTTCAACTCTCATCGGATCGATCGACAACCAACCAGGTCAACAAGTGACTAGGCCACCTTTAGGTTGGGCAACGAGAACCCAAGAATGTTTGCCGCTAACGTGGGGATGGCTAGGATATCAAAAATGAATTCGATCCTATCTAAAAAAAATCAAGTTCGGATTGAAAATTTTTAAGTTCAGATTTGGGTTGGGCTCGGGTTTAAGATATTTCAGATTAAAATTTTTCAAATCGAGTCGAATCAGATCAGGTTTGGGTTGACCTGATTTGATCTAAATTTAGGGTTTAGTCACTTAATTAGTATTTTTTTTGGATTAAATTAAATTTTATTTTAAAAATTAAGATTATTTTATATATATTAATATCAATATTAGTATGATAATGATGAAGTATTGATATAAAAGTAAAAAATTATAAAAAGTAGTAAAAAAAGTCATTTTAAATTAGATTTTTGAATTTTTTTTAGGTCGTATTTGAGTTCATCAGATTAGTCAATTTTGAGTTCGAATTTAGAGATTTCAAATTAAATTTAAATTCGGATCGAATTGAGAATTAGATTTTTTTATTTTTTTTAACAATCCGATTTATATCAGATTCGATCCACTTGAATTTACACCTTTAAATCTTTAATCCCCTTATCCTGAATCCCAAAGTAAAAGGACATCGCGCCGCATCCTTTTTGTTTTTTCTTTACAAAAGCACCCTTATTTAATATAAAATGACCTTTTTATCCTCCGGCGATGCCTTCCCCTGCTACCAACTTTAACCATGGCCGTCGGCCGATAGACTCCAACCTCGGAGGCTATTCCGGTAATTTCAAAATTTTGCAGCAGAGTAAAGTGAAGTGAACAGCTCTACTTCAACTACCAATTTCGTAAAACACCCATCTGCATACTCGCCTCTGGTTGGTCAGTCCCCAGTGACAAGTTAGGTACCGCGCGAGTGCTATCAGGGTTTACCGGGAAATTAGAAATGGCTCGGGCTCCGAGGTTACTTACTGTTATGTTCACGTCCTGTAAATGCTGTTAACGCTATTTATTAATCAACCCAAATTTCTACCTGCTGCTTCTGTAGGATTCGTCAATGAGGGCCCCATTGGCTGCTTTTCTTCTGATCTCGAGACTCAGTCACTCGATTTCCTACCTGGATCCCTCAGGGCTGGAATCGGTAGTGTCTGTTTGCCAGAGCTGGCGAGGCTGCTGGTGCGTTATCGAGTATATTTGAACGGGTAAGAAACATTTTGTCATGTAGCTAGTTCACTCGCCACGCTTCCTCGCAAAGCCACCGACGGATTGGGAATACCCGTACCCACACCCTCTCGTCAGTTTCCCTGCAAACATTTTACCGAATACAATTACTCCTGTCGCCTACCCGCTTTGAATACTCTCACGCTCTCCCTCCTCTCTTCTACGCTACGCTCCGGGTATAACAACCACTCGCACCCTTTCTCTCTCTCCCTAACGGTTAGTTCTCACACTCCGAGAAGGCGATCACGCTCCGTCGGCGATGGGCGCAGGTGCGGATCCCTCCGGCGGATTCCTCGTCTCCACTACGCCGCTGCTAGGCCTCCCCCTCTACGCCCTCCTCGCCATATCCGCAGCCGCCCTCGTCTTTGCTCTCCTCTTCTTCTCACTCCGACGCTGCAGCCGCTCCCGCGCCAACCGCCGCTTCGCTCCCTTCATTCCCACCTCCACCAAGGAGATCGCGGAGATCACTCCAGTTAGAAATGCTAAGGGCGAGGAGGAGGCCAAGAAGGTGGTTGCCGTCGTGAAGCCGTCTGAAGGTTCGTCTTCTTCGTCCTCCGCCTCCTCGTCGGTGTCACTGGAGAAGGAGAAAAAGATGGAGAACATAGGATGGGGGCGGTGGTACACTCTGGTGGAGCTAGAGGCGGCAACCGCGGGGTTCAACTCCGAGAATGTGATTGGAGAGGGGGGTTATGGGATTGTTTACCGTGGTGTTTTGCCGGATCTCTCCATTGTCGCCGTCAAAAATCTCCTAAACAACAAGTGAGTAGGAAGCTACTCTTAACTAGTCCCGTTCATTAACGTTCCTTTCACTCTTCTGCTTTTTAGCACAGCCTTTTGGAATCATGTCGTGATTTCTGCTGCGGAAGCAGAAAAATGTGCTGTGTGATGTTTGCAAGCTTCGATGTGGTTCGATTAGTGGACCTCAATTTGCCTTGTTTGGCCTTCAAGACAGCCTTATATATCTGAGATGGTTTTGATGAATGACACAACCATCATTCCGATCTGTGCTAATTTATTTGTTTATGGTAAAAGTCTTTCCTCGGTGTTTACTGATGATCGGTTTCTAGGGCTCAAAGCACGTCCGAATAGGTTCATTTAGTTGAAGTCAGCTTTATTTTATCGCCCATCTGGTAAAAAGTTGTGCTTTTTCATTATTGTGAATTTTTTTCCCATCCTGGTCGGTGTGATCTTAGAGATTTGATGGTATACTTGTCGACCATAAAGGGTGCTGTTTTGTTGTAATTTTAGCTGTAACAAAATATGGCAAACATACCTAGATTTGTCCATGTTGTAAATTTGTTTTTTTCTTTTGCTTTCTTAGATTCTTTTTGTTCTCTACTTGGCTGGCCTGATAGGTTTTCCGCTTTTCTAATTCTTTTTAATTATCTGTGAAACTATTTTACCATTATTACAGTTATGTTGTTGAATGGGCATGCCAACTTAATTACAAATAACAAATCAGAGATGTTTTCATCTGCAACTAGTAACCATATTTTCGTTTACTGAAATGAAGAAATGTCATCAAACTTGGTTATATTTCTGAAGTTCTTTTATGGGTTTATGCTTCTTGTTGAACAAATAGTGCTACTGATGACGTTATAAGAATAGTAGATTTGTTATATACTATTTCGACATTCCATGTTTAGGGAAATTCTTATTTCATATGCTACTGTTTTGTGCTGATACTTAATTTTCTATGCTAGAAACTTTGTTTCATGCTGATACTTAATTTTCTATGATGGAAACTTGTACCATAGGGGGCAAGAAGAAAAGGAGTTCAAGGTGGAAGTTGAAGCCATTGGAAAAGTAAGGCATAAGAACCTCATTGGACTCATTGGATATTGTGCTAAAGGTGCTAAAAATAATTGCAGAGTTTCAACTCTCAGAGTTTTCAATTGCAGAGTTGAAAAAATTACAGCTTGAACCAATTTGAACAGCTTGAAACAACCAACTCCTTTGCCATGCCCAAGGGAAGGGATCCCTTGGCCTTCTCATCATCAGCCTTCCTTAGATTTTCCTTAGATTTCTCTTCATCACTTGTCTGTATGTATCAGAAGAGCACTACGTCAACAAGGTTCCTCCTACATCAACAAAGCTACAGCGTGTGATTCCTGGAAGTTGTCTTTTTGTTCTTTGAACTAATGCTTTAGTAGATCCATTAGCGTCGCCTGTAAACTTGTTTGCATAAATTGATCCATTTATGAGGATGGAGTCACGCCGTTTGCAATCAAAGTTGGGTGTTTTGATAGATCTTGTAGCCTATGTTGGATGATGCAACAGCCTAGCCCCTTTCTTTTCTGAACTATTTCAATCAACTCAGATGTTCAAATAACTCTTGCTCTACTTGGTGTTACTCAACAGGTCAAAAAGCTTGAGTTCTCCAAGTGGTTCAAGATTGCTCTCCAATCCTACATTTAACTAGGATCAAAATTCACAAGTTAAGAAATTTCATCTGGTAATGATTCAAAAGGATCAAGGTTCATATATACACTTGAATCAATTGTCAAAACTGAAAAAAAATCCATTTAGTTTTATGATTCACAAACATTCAGACTGCATATGCAAAATACAAATATTAGGAAAGCAAGAACCATTTCCATGTGAAGAAATTAAACATCGTTGAACTTTTAAAAACTGACTGTTCGTTCGTACTCGATCTAATAATTATATTTGACCATCTAAGTGAACATGAAGCTTTAGCCAACAACCAAGGGAGGAGAATTAAGAAGGCGGCAGAGGAAGGAGGCGAGTTAGGGCAAGCAGGGAGGAGGAGAGTTAGGGCGGCAGCGGAGGAGAACGGCGACGACAGGCGGACAAAGGGAGGCGGGAGGAGGCGACGGGAGGCGGACGAAGAGACGACGGGAGGCTGCGACGGGCAAGCACGGGAGAAGAAGAAGAGTGCGAAGGAGGAGAGCGGCAGAGGAAGGCACGCGCAGGGAGGAGAAGAGAGTCGGGAAGCTAGGCAAGAGGAGATTTCCTTTTTTTTCGCTGAGTTGGACTCTGCCACGCAGGCAGCCAACTCAGTCGCGATGCAAATTCGCGATGTGAATTCGCTGCGTCTATCATTTCTCCGTGAGAAAATCTCTCCCAATGCATATGTTTACAAATCAATGCATGTACCATAATTTAAATAAATAATAAAAACAAGAGACTTCTAACGTGAGACTAAAATCCATACATAATAGAGTATTTTAATCTCTACCTCTTCATTCGATTCACATCACCAACCAAATATGTTACTTTTTTTTTCTCACCTAGTAAAATATTTTTTTTTATGAATTTCTGAATAAGGAAAAAAAAACATCAGAACAATTAAAATCAGAAAATTCCAACGGCAGTATTCACAAAATTGATGTGTCTTCCTTCACATCTTCAATGGATGACAATAAATACCCGAGTCGCTATCTCCCTAAGCAATTTTTTTTTTGTGGACATCGAAAACGTCAGTCTCCGCCACCCCATTCCGCAACAATCCAAATCTCTCCGTGCCCATCCCGCCTCCTCTCCCCCTCCATCGATGGTGGCGCTCAATCTCGCTGCGATTCCCACCGAGGCGCCGTCGAATTGACCTGATCGGAAGGGTTTCCCCTGTGGACTGGATGCTGTTGAACTGCGTGGCCAGGGGGCCCGTCAACCTCTGCCTTATTCCTGGCGAGAGGAGCAGCATCGTACATGGAGGCTGTATTGGAGGCTTTCCAGCGAAGGACAGATGGTGTCGACGTGTCGGTCGCGATGAGGCTCCTTATCGCTTGGTGGTCGCCGCTCGAGCTCGGCTCTCTCATTTCTTCTCTTTCCCGATCGGTTTGGATTCGCAGGTTTGATTTGATTTCTCCCCTGAAGGTCGGGTCTTGGTCTTCGGTCTGTTTCCGATTTTACTGTGATGCTGGTGGAGCTCTACATACTTCTCCTTACTGATCTTGATATGATGTGTGCTTTTACATCTGGGGGGCACAGTGACATTTGCATTTGGAGTTGATCATTATTTTCTTATTGAATTGCGTTGCTTAATTGATATCGTTCTTGTGGCGTCTATCCAGAAAAGGAAGTTCTTGCAGTAAATATTTTAATGATGAAATTAGTGGTAGCCAAGAAAATTATCTTTCTCCTTAATTTTTTATATATATTTGTGAAAAAAAAATAAAAATATAATAGACACATGTGTGCTTCATGAACTACTTCCTTTCTTGGACTGGTGTTGTGGCTGGTTGCGCTCATCAATAAGATGAAAGATTGTAAAGCTCTATTTGGGGTAGATGTTGAATCTTGTTTGCCTTTATTTCTTTCATTGTTTTTTTTTAAATATATATTCTTTAATCATATGTCTTTTTCTCATTTCTTAGCTCTTGGTCAAGATCAGTTCTTTTATTGATCAAGATCATTTCTTTAATCACATCTTCATTTTTTTATCACTTATGTTACCAATATGGTTAGTTTCTTTCTTTCTTTCTTTTTTGTTAGCTTAAATCTGCAATATGTTCAGAAGCAGCCATACACTCTTATTTTTAGGAACTTTGTTCAGGAACAGCCATAGATTCTTGTGTTTAGAAACTTTACTTTCATGATGATCTTATTTCTTCTTGATCATTTGTGGCTTAGGCTAAATAACCTTACTTTTAAGCTGTAGACTTTCCAAACTCAAGATGTATCTCAACTGCTGTGGATTGGCCCTGTACCTGGTGATATTGCTGAAGTGGAAGCATACTGTAGGATCTTCCGGGCTGCTGAACAATTGCATTCTTCGATAATGGATGCTTTGTGCAATGAAGAAACTGGAGAGTGTGCTGCTCCTTATGATATCCCTTCCGAGGACATGCCTATGCTTGAAGATAAGATAGTCGCAATACTTGGTTGCATGTTAGCATTGCTGAATAGAGCTAGAGAAGATGTTTTGTCAGGGAGGTCATCTATCACTAGTTCATTCCAGGTCTCAAACATTACTACTTTTGATGGAAAGGTTCCGCCACTTGCTGCTTTCAGGAGTGAAATGAAAAAGTGCTGTGAGAGCTTGCAGGTTGCACTTGCAAGTTATTTTACACCCACTGACGATAGCAGTACTGATATCTGGAGACGACTGCAAAGGTTGAAGAACGTTTGCTATGATGCTGGATTTCCACGTGCAGATGGCTATCCTTGTCCAACAATATTCGCCAACTGGGGTCCTGTATACTTCTCCACTAGGAAAGACGGCAATATGCTGGAAGATTCTGAGATAGCATTTTGGCGGGGTGGTCAAGTAACAGTTGAAGGTTTGACATGGTTATTGGAAAATCGATTTAAAACAATTGTAGATATGAGGGAAGAGGCGTCCAATGATGAATACTACCTAGCAGTTCTCCAAAAAGCTGTTTCACATGGAAAGATAGAGTTAGTAAATTTGCCAGTTGAAGTTGGGACTGCTCCTTCAGTGAAACAGGTTGAGCAGTTTGCTATGTTGGTTGAAGATCCAAATCAAAGGCCTATTTATCTGCATAGCAGGGAAGGTGTCGGGAGAACTTCTGCCATGATTTCAAGATGGAGGCAGTATATAACACGCTCCTCTACACTCTCAGTTTCACCACTCCAATTTAACCTTAATGGAAATGCATGTAAAAATACAGAAGAAGAAGAAAGCCTAAACCCACATGCTCGTATCTTACCATTGTCTAAAGGAAATATATCTTCAAGAGACAACATCATTTCACCTTCTTCATCTGATGCATTTATTGGTAACAAAAATCAAAATATTCCAGCTTTAGCAGTTGAAAACCAACACGAAAAGATGGTGATAGAAAACTCATTTTCAGAACAACAAAATGGTGATACTAGTGCAGGCCAATGCTCCAACTTCTCTATATGCAGTGATCCTCTGAGGTCACAATTTCCTACATGCAACATTTTCTCAAGGAAAGAAATTATCACTTTTTTCAGAAGTAGAAAGTTTTCTCCTAAAACTTGTATGAATAATCAAAAGAAATCTGAAACTGGACCAATTACAAGTGTTTCATCTCAATTAGGGGATGAAGCTAATGGAGACTTGGAGGGTTTGAAGTTAGCTCAAATGCAATCTCAAATTCGGAAAGAAGAAAATACAGATGGTAATCTTGGTTTTAACTTCAGTATCGATAATGGCATACATGGAAAACCTATCAATACTGAAACTGATGCAAACATGAATGTCTATTCTAAATGGACAAGCACTGCGACTATAGAACCTAACGCTTTAAGAGATATGAACAGTAGGAAAGTTGAGCAAGTTTTAAGTATCACTACAAGAGAAGGAAAAAGAAAGGATGCTAAGAATTCTGTGGAGACAGACAATGCTACTTTGGCTCTTGATGAAGATATGTGTGCTTCAGCTACAGGTGTAGTTAGGCTTCAATCAAGAAGAAAAGCAGAGATGTTTCTGGTTCGTACGGATGGGTTTTCTTGCACCAGAGAAAAGGTAACAGAATCGTCTTTGGCTTTCACACATCCAAGCACCCAACAACAAATGCTCATGTGGAAGTCTCCTCCAAAGACTGTGCTACTGTTGAAGAAGTTAGGCAAGGCACTTATGGAAGAAGCCAAAGAGGTATTGATGCAGCTAATTTTGTTTTTGTTTTGTTGTTATCTTGTAGACTAATATTGTCTCAACAAATTGACTTTTTAAAATAAGAAACTAAAAAATATTTAGGGATGAAGTTCAGTGACACTTATGAAGTTGAAGTATGTTTCCTGGATTCTGATTTTGCAATAAAATTGGAAGGGTAGCACAAAATATGGTTATTATTCTTGTTTCTTCATATTATATGTGCCAATGACTAGAATATCTCCATCCTTCCAATCTAGGTACCTTATGAACATAGTTAGATTCTTAACCTTTTTCTATTCATAGATAAGATTTCCAAAGATTTTAACTTACTGGAATATGCTTGCATTTATATGTATATTTTAAAGCTCAACATCATTGAAAGCAATTTTTTTTTTTCATATCATACCATCTATGGAGACTTTGGATTACATGAGAATAGCTTTAAGTTGTAAGCCGAACTTTTTTGACTTAATATCACATATTTCTTTGCATAGAAGTTTCTATTTGCTATATGAAAATGTAACACATTAACAATTATATTTTCAGATATTTCTATTTTAGTTATGTTTTATGTTTTGAGAAGTTGCAAAATTTGGAATGTTTATGATTATATTTGATAAATGTTCAAAGACAACCAATAGATTTTATGTCATTCCCCAAGGGTGTAGTGTCCACTTAACAACTCAATATAACCTTGATAACCAAGAGCTAACTAGATATATATACTCTTTTTTTTTTAACAAAAAATCTAATAGTATCAAAAGACATATGAACAAAATAACATAATACAACAAAATAAAAATAAACATGGAGTTAGTAGATTGAGAATCTCTAAAAAACCATAAGTACTAGTTGAAACTAACTATAACTTCAAAAGGTCACCTTTGCTTGCAAAACTAGAGTCCAAGGCAAACAGATGGTAAGTACAAATTTGATAAGTAAATAGAAAAGATGTACATGTATTTGATCTTAATTAAAAGATCAAGAAAATAGATAAATTATAATTTATATTGCAACTTTAAATCACAATTTAAATTGCAACTTTAAGTCCTAATTTGAAAATGGGTTCTTTAACATGCATATATATATGTATGTGTGTGTGTGTGTCAACTATTATTTTCTTTCTTATTATTTGTCGACATTTAGAGTCACAACTATTATCATCACCTTTTATCACAAATTAAGATAATTGTTAATTATCATTTTCTTTTAGTCTCCTAAATGTGTCACTAATAATATATCTCTAATAAATTTATCACTAATAAATTTATTAAGAAGTGAATCATTGGAGCCCATGTGCTCAAAGTATAATAATGTCATTTGACGTATGAACCGAAACCTTCATCAGTGATGCACAAGAATATAGTGCTCTCACTCAAATAAACATTGGCTGCAGGCGGCTGCTCGCTACCATAACCTCTTGTGGGTGGTCAGAGTCAAATACTCTTGTATAAAATTAGGCTAAGAGTTTACACTTTTTAACTTTTGTTTTCTCTATTTAAAATTATTACTATTTCACTTTAAATTTTAATATTGCAATTATTCTACTTTGGACTTACATCTTATTGGACAAGTGAGCGACTAACCTAAATCAATTTTTTGAAATAAATTACACTAATTTTCTATATATTAGCATGTGGTCTTAGGATATATAGGGTATAAGGTATACAACATAAAAATATAAGTATCAATAGAAAAAATATAAGTATGAACATTTAAGTCAACAAGGATATCAACTAAATAGTAATGAGAGTATTCATTTTATTTTTTTTAAACAAACCCTTCTTATATTAATCTCCACATATGTACAACATGAAAAGAAAATCAATTATTTAACCCCTCAATAGTTTAATTTATTTTAAAATACATTTCACTATTTTAATTATTATTTTAATCCTTTTTTTAAATAGTTACAAAAGCATATAATCCATTTTATACATTATTCATGCATAAGGATACCAATGGTGGCCTCCTTTGGCTCCAAGAAAGAGAGGAGAGAAAAGAGCAAATCAGGAGGGACATGGAAGGACAGTAGTTGCTATCCACCTCTCGCAGACAGTGATGATGACCGTATCAGTCATAGGAATTGAAGGAGAGAATGAGAAAGAAAGAGAGAGGGAAGCCAAGAGATGGAGAGAGGGTAGAGGGAAAGAAGACTTGAAAGGATAGTCAACAGGAAAGACTAACATTATGTTTCATAGGAGGAGGAGCGGCCGAGGGAGGAGGGCATTGAGCTAGTGGCTTATGTTGCCTAGGAAAGAAGAAAAGGAAGAGAGGTCTCCGATGAGGGAAAAGAGAAGCTGGCTTTTGGGTGAGAACATGTGGAGAGAAACGCATGGGAGGGAGAGAGAAGAGGATAGAGAATTTTAATCCCCAACCCTTTAAAAAAATTCCAACTTGTCTTAACCCAACTGAATTAGGTAATCCCTATTTAAAACATTGGTTCGGTTTTAAATTGGTCAAAACAAATTCAAATTGACCCTGGATCAAATTTACATGGCTCTTAACACTATGCCTACTTGATGGGACCAATTGGAACTCAATTCGACTTCAACTCAACATATAAATTCTATTTTAAAAATTTTATTCAACTTGTTTTGTTGTTTAATTTTGTTTTAAAAAATAATTTTTAGATGTGTTTGGATGAAAATTTGATATTTAACATTTTACAGTCAAAATAGTTGAATTTGTTTGCGTGGAAGGTGTAAGGGGTAGATGGAGATCCAAGAAAATATGAATCAATGTGATAAAACATGACTTGATTATTTTGAATATTATCATTGATATTTCCTTACATAGGTCTCAATGAGGGGATAAATTCATATACTTGACCCTACACCTAAGAATTGGGACAAACACAACTTAGTGTGATGAGGGTGAAAGTTAATATAGATGTCATTATAAATGAAAAACATAAATCCAAAAACATTTGTTAAATTATACGATTTTGCAGTCATATACTCTAAACCAATAAACCCTTCACCACTTGTATAGGATCCCAACTCTGGCAACCATGGATAATGTGGTATTACAGGAGGAATTAAATCCATATAGCTGACCTGAAATAGTTGGGACTGTTGGCTTGTTCTATAGCATTATATAAAGTCCTTAATTTATTATTTATCAAATTATTGTACAAATATTGAGAGGTTTTACTCTAGAAGTTGCATGACTTGATGTTCGATATAAAATTCATGATGTTATATCACTATTAGTTCCTAGATTGGCTTTTAAGATGATTCTTGTTTAGGAATTGTATTTTAGTGAACCATTTAACTTCATAATTAACAAGTGATTAATGTTGCATATAGATCAATATAGTCTCCAGAGAAAATGAGAAAACATTGAGGGTTGGTTTAGGCCTTGACAGTATGTGTATAGATCTTAAGGGGTAAGATCTATGTAGGTGATTCCATGATATGGGGCTAACACAGCTTGAGAGTTAAAATTGCCGGACAAGATCAATGTAGCTGACTTCAAGTAGTTGGGATTGACACGGGCTCCTTGTTTCGCTTCACAGTAAGAATGAGAATAAGATGAGCTTTGACTAAACAACTAAATGGAACCATTATGTTTCTTTGAATGACAACAATGGGATTCAGTTATTACATTTCAAGCCCTCTGTTTTCCATGTTACCAACTGCACACTTAACATATATGCAAAAATCTGGTTAATGAGTTTATCACTCTTACCTCTTAAGCTTCTGTTTCAACTTACTTTCTTGCATAATACTACTTTTTGATTGTGCAATCTATGTTCTTAAGAACTTGACTTGGAGCTGTATCTTTCAAGTTTAGACTGTTCTATGAACAAATTTATTAATATTTTAATTTTCTGCTTTGGAAAATGCAGGTTGCTTCCTTTCTTTACCACCAAGAGAAAATGAATGTTCTTGTAGAGCCAGATGTGCATGATATATTTGCTAGGATACCTGGTTTTGGCTTTGTACAAACCTTCTACAATCAAAATACCAGGTAATGAACGTATTTCCAAACATATTACCAGATGTATAATTGTTCTCACATATTTTGCAGTCATGCAGTGACCTTCATGAGAGAGTTGATTTCGTGGTATGTTTGGGAGGTGACGGTCTCATCTTACATGCTTCAAACTTGTTTAGAGGTGCAGTTCCTCCTGTGGTCTCATTTAATTTGGGGTCTCTTGGATTCCTCACATCACATCCTGTATGTTTTCCGCCACATTTTTATTGTATTTTCTCCCTACAATGCCCCCTTGTGATTGTATTAGATTGTTTTCTTTCCTTGCAGTTTGAAGAGCACAAAAACGACCTAAGGGCAATTATCCATGGGAACAACACACTAGGAGTCTATATTACTCTTCGGATGCGTTTGCGATGTGAAATATTTCGCAGTGGAAAGGCAGTTCCTGGGAAAGTGTTTGATGTTCTAAATGAAGTAGTAGTTGACCGTGGTTCTAACCCATACCTTTGCAAAGTCGAGTGCTATGAGCATGATCGTCTTATAACCAAAGTACCATACCTTTTATGCATAGTTGATTTTATATGTAATTACATATATTAGATCTTGGCTTAATGAACAATTACTTTACTATTATAATTATCTCTTCTAGTAGGATCCTTCTGATATTCTTACTCTTCCATACCTTAATTGTACTGAAAATATTGTTTTTGTCAACAACTTATTTCATATTATTTCATTATAACTTATAAGTTCTTTTGCCTATTGAGAAACAACAATCTTGTTAGTTGCTTTTTCTTAATAAAGATAGGGCTGAGTTCTTCCAGATGATGCTAATATCTCTCGATGCATGTTTTAAGTTGTTTTGGACTTGTTTTTTGAATTTCACCCTGTTGTATCAGAAAACTAGTTTAACTTTTGTCAAATTTCTCATAGGTACAAGGTGATGGGGTCATAGTAGCCACACCCACTGGGAGCACAGCATACTCAACAGCTGCTGGGGGATCCATGGTTGGCAACTTTATTCTTTTTGATGAATAATTGATTTACTTCATTGTCATATTTTCATCATAATTTTTATATTTTCCTTTTTATTATTATTATTTTCAATATTCGAGTTGTTTAGCCCAACCCAACTAGTTGGGAAGCATGACTTGATAATGACAACGATGGATATTTGAGTTGTCTGAACTTTTAAAGTAAGTTTTGTTTGGTGTTCGGATATGTATAACTAGCATGAGGTAGCATAGTTTGTGTTGACCTGATTAAATAAATTTATGTTTTAAAAGGCTAAATTATTTTAACATATACATACTATACAAAAAAAGTGTATAATTGTAATGTTAGGCAGAAACATTCAGGTATTATTACTATCCCCTGTCTCATTTTTTTTTTTTTTTAATTTTGGTTATCCAACTCCAATACTACTAATCCAGTTCTGCATTAAGAACAATACCAATCCCATGGAGATGGTCTACCTTGATCTCAGATCCTATATGGCAAATATAGTTCATGTGGGTATGGTACTAACACTATATGTCATCTCCTAGTATAATGTCACATAGGCTATGTAGTGCATGCATAAATGTGACACTCTAGCTGCCAAATAGACACTAAGGAAATACTATTCAGAATCGATGGCAGGAAATAAGAAGAAAAATTATCATGTTCCAAAACACAAAATATAAAGAAATTTAAGTTTGAACCATCAAGTTTCATATTTGTAAATTAAGTTCATGGGTTTGATAATTGTAGGTTCTAATAAATTTTATATGTAGCATACATAACAAGACTAGGAGATAACAGTGATTTTTCTGTCCTAAAGCGTTAACTACATTCTTTACTTAGCTGTAATTTTAAGAATAAATAGCTCTAACACTCTTTTTGAACTATACATATCTATTCAGTTAAAAAAAAAATCTAAATTCTAGAATGTAGTTCACATTAAAAGATATGATTTGTTCAATGAAGGGATTGGATCCTTGTATCCGTGATATTCTGGTTTCTCTCATGTCTGGTTTGACCAACAAATTGTATGAATGTGTTTTAGTTTCAAAATACAATATTAGCATGCACAACAAGCGTGTGCGAATTTCATGCGCGACACTCTGTATGGAAGACGCCTTCCGCAAAGTGTTATATATATATATATATAGTTGCTTGATGTAGTCATAAGTGAGCTAGATCTAGACGGCATTCTGCCAAAGGTGGTTTTAATGTATAACTGCATTGAGAGGGGTTTAACCTCTTAGTATGCAGATGCCTTGTAGTCAAAGAGAAAAACAGTTGGTTTACTGGATAGTAACAAAGTCAGTCAATTCGGACAGCTTTTAACTTCAGTTCTTTCTATTACAGTTGGTCAAAGTTAGGTTGTCTATAAGGTCCAGTTTACTTTTGCTTTATGTTTATAATCCGTTCTGGATTTTGCTGTAATTCTTCTCCATTATTATCTGATTCCATTCCTATTTCATAATGCCGAGATAAAACTTACTGTCTCTAGGCATTCGAAAATACTTCATGTCATTATAATTAGGAATGGCAAAATAAGGTAAAAAATGACGTAGGTTGTCTGTGGTTCAAAGCTTTTATTGGTTTTAAATCGATAGTTCAAACACATTGCATCTTCTTATTGCAATCATTCTAACTTGAATTCATTTGTTAGCTGTCAATGGTGTTTGTAGTGGTTTGTTAGATTTTCATTTCTATTTGAATTGCGTGTCATATGAGACTGCTATTTCAATTTGCAGGTTCACCCAAATGTTCCATGCATGCTATTTACTCCGATTTGCCCACATTCTCTTTCATTTAGGCCTGTCATACTTCCTGATTCTGCACAGCTTGAGATGAAGGTGAGACTTTTTGTCTTAATGTTCTCCTTGTGGAGGTGCTGTTACCTTGTGAAGTCTTTCAGCTTTGACATAAGAGGCAAAATTGGGTAATTTAGCAAAATGATGCACTATAGTCGTATATGCTCACAACTACCATTTTTATGATAATATTCCACCTACTTTTTGTCAATTATGTTAAGAGCAAAATTTGCTGATTCTCATTTCTCAACATGGAGGTAAAACTCATGAATGGACTTATTATACTGAAAGATGACTTCCAAGGGGAGGTTTAAACTCTTTGTGCAGAACAATGCCCGAGCTTCTTTAAGTAAATCTTTTAAAAACTAGGTCTAATTTACTTAAATAAAAATATAACAAACTTTGTAAAACTTAAAAATAACTAAGGAATTGAAACATGGAATTAAAACTCACCCTGAAATTAAACCCCAAATTCGCTTATTGCATTATTTGCATTGATGAAATTTCATCGAATATCATCTGGATGAAGTTTTTATGCTTCTAGTGATTCAATCTTTAGCCTACTAACCTGTGATGTCAACCCAGATTCCTGATGATGCGAGAAACAACGCATGGGTTTCCTTTGATGGCAAAAGACGACAGCAGCTCTCTAGAGGAGATTCTGTTCGTATAGCAATGAGCCAACACCCACTTCCAACTGTAAATAAATCTGATCAGACTGGGGATTGGTTCCGTAGTTTGATTCGATGCTTGAACTGGAATGAACGGAAGGATCAGAAGGCTCTATGACATCCAGAGCTCATCCCCTATTCAACCCCAAGTAGTTTTACGTATCCGTACATACCATACCTCAGTTACAAACTCCAGGAAGCTCTCCAAGACATCCAGGACTGCTTTCAATACCATTTTGGTACATACCTTTCAACAATAGGGTGTTGCTTAAAGAGTGTAATGTTCAAAGTTGAGGACGCCAGGTAGACTTTGTTCAATTTCTAAAGCAGTTATTGGTGGAACTCGATGTCTCGGAAGATGATACCAAATACGAAGCCAACAAAGTAATGCTCCATGGAGATGACATCTTTCTTTGATTCAGTTGATAATTGCTTATAATTCTTTACTTTTTTGGTTAACACACTGATAATTCTGTTAATTTATCCCTGACAGAATAAAGGACCATGAAATAAAGAAACCATGAAGAAGTTAAAACTTGATACCAGACATGTTATATTTTCAGTCTTATCCAAAACTGTCTAAAATTAGCCCCCAACAATGTTGCAATGGTATACCCATGAAACGAGGGTTTGATTCTTACGATGGACACTCTTGAATGCCTATGGTGTTCAAATCACTTTGTGTTGGTGCACTTCTGGTTTTACTCTGTGGTTAGGTAAAAATTTATACGAGACTGAGTCGGTCATTTTAGAATTAGTCGATTTAACAAGCTAAATATCTGAATTCAAAAAAAATCTATCTAAAGTTTGCATGCTTTATAGTTCATAATCTTGTTTACTATTTGATGGAGTTATATGGAGGGGAAGTGGGACAGCAAGGAAATAGAAATATACTTTGGAGATAAATATTTATTCACCCACTGGTAGCTATGAAATAAATATTTATTCAACATGCTCCTAGAGGCCTCTTGTAAAACTCTATTATTTCTCTCAACAACTCCATTTTGTTGAGAAGTTCTAGGGAAGAAAACTTATGTTTATATCTATTTTGTGAGAAATTTTTTTTCAAATCTCTCATTTTTATACTTACCTCCATGATCACTTCTTAATCGATTTATTTTCATATTTGTTTCATTTTCTATTCTTCTAAAAAAGCAATCAATGTTTCTAAGGTATGATCCTTATGTTTCAAGAAAAAACACAAGTGTATATAGTAAAATCATCTATCACAACTAAGTAATATCTACTACCATCCAAAGAAGCATACTTACTACTATCAAAAAATCCATGTGTAGTAGTTCTAATGTGGTAGATGTACTCAAAATAGTTTTACATTTGTGGGTAGTTTTTATTTGCTTACCCATTTGACATACATCCCATAATTGGTCATTTTGAAACTTCAACTTAGACAATCTTTGCATCAACTCTTTCTTTAATAACCTTTTGATGTTCCTCATGTTGGTATGAGCAATTCTATGTTGCGAAAGCAACGTTTCTTCTTTAACATGAAACACTTAACAAATGCATTAGTAGCATCAAATAATTCAACTGATAAATGTTTTCCTTTCTATGACCAATAAGCATGATAGTGTTTAGTTCACTATGCTTGATTGGACATTGAGATGAGTTAAATTTAACTTTATATCCCGAATCACATATTTGACTAATACTTAGAAGATTAAAAGTTATGTCTTTCACTAATGAGACATTTTTAATCGCAAATTGTTCCGAAATTTGAATGTCTCCTATTCCTATAACTTTTAGTTCACCACTATTACCAAAAGAAATGACACCTTTATTTTTGTTCTTAAGTGTTGAAAACTTTGATGAGTCCTCCGTCATATGCCTAGAGCATCTGCTATCGATAAATCATGTGGTTGGATGCTCCTCCTTAGCACATAACTGTTCAAACAAGATGAACTAAATGTTTTGGTATCCAAATGTTGGGTCTGGTAGCATCAACAACATATTGCTGGGGTATCCAAGTTTGCACAATTTTAATTGAAACATGATTTCTACTAATTAAGGATATGAATTTAATTTCTTTATGCTTTGGTTTGTAGCCTAATCTCGCTTGGTTATAAACAACCCTTTGTGCTCATAAAATCATGTCCAAATACTTAGAACTTGAAGTAAACATTTCTAATGTACATCTAAGATCATCTACTTGCAATTTCAAGGATGCATTTCCATTCTTGACCTCATCATGATGCATGCAACTCTCACATGATATTTTATCTCCAAATAACTTCAATTTATT
>JBAMIB010000044.1:4504710-4522095 GCA_037177415.1 Kaempferia rotunda | reverse complement strand
CTTATGTCAAATGTATTAATTGGCTCATGAGCATAGTTATGAAAATTGGGCTCCTCGGAAAAAACTATCCCTAACCATTTTGCAGTCAACTATACACTAACCCGGGACAAGCTATGAAGGATATATGAGATGAGTGTAATCATCTTTACTATAATTACGAATCCTTTAAAAAAATAAGGATAGAATGGATGGGTAAAACTACTTTTCAATAATTTTAACACGACAATGACTAATAATAGAGATAGACTAAGAAACTAATATATCAAAATGGAACAAAAAATCAAACCAAACCACCTTAAAAAACACTTTTGGGATTCAATATTATAGGTTTGAAAGAGGATTTTCAAGTTTTTTAATATAATCCAAAAAATGGCATGAAACAATATTATATAATGCGTGTCATATATTTTATATAATTGTATGTTATATTATCAAATATATAATATTTGATTAATTAATAATTTAGTTTTTTTTAGAGTGATGTAATCACTAGCTTTGTCAATTCCTCTTCATCAATCTGAGTAGTTCCAACTGTGTCTTCCACAATTTTATAAATTCATGAGATTGATCAATTTGTTTTCATCATCTATCACCTCATATTTTCCTTCCATGTCAACGACTTATCATTCCTCCCATGACTTATGTCCCTTCCAAGACCTCTATTGTCTTCTACAATATCAAGAGAACATTGCTTGGTGGTTGCCACTTGCCGTTGCCCCTTTAAGCATCTCCCTAGTGTCCCCTCTTCAACGATATTTTTATGAAACCGTTGTTTTCATTCCTTCCTAACTTCATGTCTTGATTGATACCATGTATCCAATTTATACCAACTAATCTTAAGAGTAACCAATTCAGTCCCACGAAAATTTACCACCTGCCACCGCAGTGATCAACCCATCAGCCTAGCGTTCTTAAGTCAACAATCCATTAAGAAAATTTTATCCGTAAATTCACCAAAACTTGATTTGATGTTTAGATGCCTCAGAAATTAAGAAGCTTGGGAAACTTAGAAGTCGCCATATTCAATTGCATATTGTATAGTTCTTCTCACTATATATTTCTTATTTAGTTCTTGTTAAAAAAAAATCACAAAGAATATCATTTCTCAATAATTTGCATGGATCTAGATAAAATCCTAAGTTAACAAAATTTTTAAATGATTTATAGGTACGAATTTTTGGTATGGGATTCTTTTATAGCCTGAATTCAAATTGAATTGGGTCAATTATTATACCTATGCTCATGAGCGTTGAAGTGGACAAAAACTTATAGAGCCGGGTTAAGGATATTGGGCCTTCATTAATAATCACTCATTCTTAATTTTTTGATAATCCAGGTATGCAACTCTTACGAACCGATGAATCTTGATGGTGTCTGACCTAGTCCACGGAAGCTTTCCACCGACCACCAAGATAAATCAGAAAGTGCAGACGGGTCCTAACGGGCGGCCCAACGTCACAATTTTTTCAAAATCCCCCGGTGAAATGTGTCATGGGTGAGATTTAAATCCTCGTTGTCTAGGAAAATTACCCCACCTCTTACCATCATAACCATAGCCCCCGAGGGCATTTGTTCCTGTACATTGCAGGAACTAATGGATGAAATCCATTAGACAGGAATTGATGGTTATGTACGAAAGGCCCATATCATACTTACTCCCAAGCTCCAAAGAAATTTTGTCCAGTTAAAGGAGGCAGGATTAGAGATGAAAGAAACCGTGTCATAAGAAAACGAAAAACGTACCGCAAGTATTAATAGTAGTCTGTGAATGGGCTAAAACGAGCGCGACCACCACTGACCACCTGCATGCAAAGAAACATACGATAAATACATCTAGTCAACGTGTTGAAAGTGGAGCTCTCCACAAAACAACAGACAATCAAATTGAAAATTTAAGAGTGGAATTGTTTCCATTAACACATTGATGCAACATTTTCCCGGAGGATTCGGGAAAGAACTAATTAAGGTTTCGCGTACGCATCTGTATCATGCTTTGAAGATAACAAATATTAATCACTCTTAACAATATTAAGAGCGGAGAATAATTACGACTGTAGTTGACTTACTAGGGTATTGAAGTATCCTTTTTGTAGTTGATTAAGCAACTATTATCCCTCTTTTATGTTAGCATTTCAAGCACAATGTATATTTCCAAATTATTTTTTGTCCAAGTTTGCCAAATGAAATGGATCGACAATTAGTCACCCCCATTGTCCAATAGCATCCATTTGCACAGCAACGATGAATTAATGATTGGCTTTCATTACCACAAATAAAAAGGACAAAAGATGATCGTTTAGGGATCTTTGTGAATTATAACGAAATGAGAGCAATGGAAATGGAATGGATCTGCTAACTTAGCAGACATCAGTGATAAAAACTACCAATGAATTTCATAAAATTAAGAAATTCTTGTGGAAGGATACGAGATATCTGGGAATGCGTCTCTTGGTTCTTGACAATGTCTATATTGGATGGGTTAATGAATCAATCAAGAAATAGCACCAGCAAAATTTACAAATTCCAACTCCTCTTCTGAGAAAGGAAAACCATTCATTAACCTTGATTGGAGATAATTTTTCAGCAAGCAGATAGAAAACCAAGTATAGTTGAATAGATTTCAGGCTTTTCAGCTACAGATGCATGTGACCTGAAACCAGAGAAACTTAGGTAATCAGGCCTTTTCAAGATCTCACAGAAGACTGATTCTATTTAAAACTTGAGTATGTTTTGTGACATGAAATATACACACACGGATGACGACACTATCACAGATAAGTCTTTGGTTGGTCAAGTTCACAGCTTTTACCAAAAGAGCAAGCATGGGTTTTTATATAGTTGATGGATGGGATGTATGTCAACAATGGATAAACCATTTATTGGTTCTTTAGATGAGATGAAGGGAAAAGATGGAAATTTGAAAGATTGAATTAGAACATTCATCTTCGGTAGTTCATCCATCAAGGATGGGCAAAAATTAATTCTTTCACATCCCTCTTCATTATTCTGTCAATCTTGTATATCACAATCTTTTCAATTTATCATTCCTCTAGAAGAAAATCTCAAATATCAATGTCTTACCTTTATTTGTGCATTTTTTTTTATACTTTTTGTCAGTACCAAACTACTAGTTTGCAGAATAACTAACCAAGTTACTGTCACTAGAATGTTCAGACCACAAAAGAGATTGCAAGTCTCAAGGAATGTTTCCGGACTACAATTTGTTGATGACAAAAGGCTGAATTACTAGAGAATGGTGTGACCTTTTGGGGCTTGGTTTGAATACCACAACTGATCATATCTAATTTTATTTACAAATTGTATGATATCCTAAAGCACAAATGCTATACTCATCTGGATAGGTTACGTATTGACTCGTATATTCTCATCAGAATATACTAATATAGATAGTTTGAAACAGTAGAAGATATGCATCAATAACTATACGAAAATAATCTTGGATGATGTAGACTAACATGGTTGCATTCTTTCTACATACCGTAATCAGGAAGAGATCTCTACTATCAAGAAAGAAAAGAATATTTAGACGATCATACATGAGTAAGAAAAAGAAAGATAGCTAAACAATCTTTAGTGAAAAATGAATGCTTTATATTTGTTAACAAAGAAGAGTGCCCCTGTGGATAAAATAAAATTTCAAATCATTCTATACAATAATATTATACTCAAAAGAGCTAAACTAAGATAATGGAAACTGCTGAAGTTGACACGACAAGAAATATGTTACAAATAAAGCATGAGTTAATCAGATACATACAAAATGCTGCACAGAGCATAAATGATCTTTGATGGAGCTATCTGGTTTCCCAATTCAACCTAAAATCCATCACACTTGTGGAACTTGAAGAGCAGTCATGACACATCATCACATCAACAATCATGGCCATGACCAAATTGACATCAATAACAGCAGCTCCTTCACCAGAACCTGCATTTTGAAGTAGATAGTGCTATCAATATACCAACATGATTTCCTTCCATCTAAATACTACACAGATGGCAATTGTAAAGAATTGCCATAATGCAGTATCTCTTAAGTCAAAATCACATTTTTGAAAAGCTAGAAACTATGGAAAGTTAACACAAAAATTAAAATAAATATATATAATCTTAATATGAAGTTGACACTCGAGGAGGTTTCACCTAAGAAGCAGATTAACTAGTGTTGATCAAGTTAACAGCTAAAACTTTGGCCATATCTCATTACCAAGGGTACCATGACCGACAGGTAAGAGGCACCCGACAGGCAAGAAGTATCTGACAGGTAAGAGAGAGCAACTTATAACAAAAACAAGCATAGTTCTAGGCATACTTAACAACTCGCCAGTTCCTTCATTGTGCTGTGGATAGGGTGCAAATATACCACATGCACTTTTCAAAACCTTGCTTAAATCATTTCTTTGGGCAATGCTTATTTTGAGGACTTGAAAGTCTTTTCTCTAAACCTAACATAAGTCTTGGAATGTTTTTTTATTGCACCTAATTATTATTTTCTATGCTCTTTTTCTACTCTTAACGCCTTCACCAATTATAGAATATGTTGATAGCATTTGAATATTTCTACATCATTCCTACCTGTTTATTCCATTTTATAATAGATTTTGGTTACGTTTAATTGCTCTTGAAGATCAATTTCTTTTTTGATTATCTTTTCTAGTAAAGTACACGTCCATTCCAACATTCTCATCTCTACTATATATTTTTTTGTGATGTTTTTCCTTACAACCGAACATTCAAATCCATAAAGAATGATAGGGTAAACCATAATTTATAAGATGTTTCATTTACCCCAAATCGTCCACAATAAAGATGCTATCGTTAATTGAATATGGAACTGTAATTCTATAAAGATGCTGAATGGGAAGTATCTGTTCTGCAAAATAGCAATAGTCCAAGTAAAATGCAATGACCCTTCAAATAACAAGTTAAAATGCAAGGCTAGATATGCTAAACTATCTGTTATCATCAAATGCTAGTGCAATTGCAGATCTGATTGTATACTTCATCAAAGTAATTGTTACTTGTCTGATAGATAGTTCAAACTCATCAGCAACAATATAAGAATCACATTTACAGAAGGATGCAAAAGGGTAGTGTTCTATAAAGTACTTGCTCCCCATCCCACCAACCTGCTTAACTCAAGTTCAAGTACCTAATAATAGGTTGGTTAATTGAAAAAGGCAATACAGATTCAGGTCGAGCTAGAGTTTGATTAAATTTGCAAGTACACAGATATATTTGAGCGCTAGTAGATACCCATGAGTATAAACATGGTTTGAAATCTCATACCGCGTCAAGCAAAACAGTCTAAATGTATCATACTAGTAAATTACCAAAACTAATACCACTTGGCACAGACAATATCTCCATATATTTCATCTCCTTCCTCTTTCAACCTTCAATCCGCCAGTGACCATGCATAGAAATGTCGACATGATACCACAACAATATTGTCATTTCCTTCATCCTTAACCTCCAATCTATCACTGACACCATGCATCAAAACGTCGACAAGATACCGAAACAATATTGTTCTAGTAAAAGATAGAAACTTCAACATGGCTTGAGATATTAAACCTTGAGTATGAATGTGATATTTATCATAATTAGGTAAGATATAAGACCTTGCATACAAGAATAAAAATTTGGAGAAAATTTTGAGTTAGGTCGTGATAACTAACCAGGTTTCAGTTTTGACTGGTATCCAAAAAAAAGAGTAAACAAGCCTATAACATACATGATACACCACCAGCAATGGTATCAAATTGTGCTGACATGAGTCCACCACTTTAAAATGACAGATGAAGAAAGGTACTAAGAAAATATGATATACCTTTGAGGTTGGCAGAGCAACACTCCAATTTTCTCAAGGGAATGGCTTAACCCTTTCAAAATAATTTTAAAAAAAAGACAAAACTTTAGTAAAATATATATTTAATTTCAGTAAATACAGAAAGCAATGAAATCCAAAAACATATATAATCACCATGCAAATCAATTTAATTTCAGTTCATTGATCCCCGGCACCTGCAAAAGAGGAAAATATATCATAATATTAAAGGATAAATGTCATGCTTTTGATTCTGAATTTGTTAGTGCATGTTCACATCTAAAATTCATGCAGTGCATAAACTATACTTGATGAAAGCATACATGCACAGAAGAGAGTAATTTGTAGGGGCACAATGACTAAACAGATTTCGGTCTGAGTAGAGAACATGCTTAAGCTGGTAGCTAAACATGTTAATATCATTATCTGTGCCTTCAAGCCGTGTTTATACAAACTATGTGGAGTCAAGTGCATGAATTTTCTTGGTCCATTGAGCTCTAATACAAGATTTATCATTAGTTACAAATGATGAGCTAGACTTACAAAAGGTAAGGTTAAAATTCATGTCCATATGTGTAGACAAATTTTAACAAGGCTATCTAGGTCTCACGCAAGCCTCAATCTTCTTAATCTAAGCTTACATTGCAAATTTTTGACGAGACTATCTCATTAATTCTATTCAAATCAATAAAATAATTTTTCATTGCATTGAATCAAATCTTTTTTAACCATCCTCTACTATCATTCACACATCCCCCAATAAAATATTAATGCAATTCTAACTTTAGAAGCTATTATCACCTATAAAAGAGGAAATTTGATAACCAAAGAAAACAAAATGGATGAGCAAGCACAACAAATGTTTTCCAATCCATAACAAAAGAAAGCGCGACTATGGATATAGATATACGCAGGCAGAAGACTTGCATAATAGGATTCGCATCTAGGAATGCCACCAGGAATGGGCGAACATAATGAGTAGAAAAGAATTTCTTTCTCTACATCCATTTTCCCTTGATTGTCTAACACTTTCACCAGGAAAGCATAAATGATCTATTATTTTCTTAGAAAAATTTTCATTTAAACAGACGAGCACCCAACAACAAGTGATTGTTCTCCATTTTAATGGCCTAGCCTTTACATCATGAATAAATGTCTTGATAAATCAAATCTTGGTTATCGGAGTAATATACCTAAAATATCTAAACTCTCAGTGACAAGCTCAGTGACAGATCTTATCTTCCAACTAAACTTTTTCTTTAGTTATTACAACAACAACCAAATCTTATCCCACTAGCTTTTCTTTAGTTATTATAAAACCATTTCCATATATTCAGTCTTAATTTTATTTAAATTATTTAGTTTCAAGTTTATAAATCATCGTTAATTAGCGAAACCACAACATCTTAATCAAACATTATATAAAATTTTAACAGGTCAAAACAACTGCCCTACTTATCTATGGAAACAATAGACTGGTGTTATGTGAAAATATTCAGGTGCTGCCACAAACACCCTAAGCGAGGGATTGCCACCAAGTTGATCCGGATATCAATACAATCAGGAAAATCATGCTAGGATAAGATGGCAAAGAAAAATCATCAAATTTGAAGAACAGAAAATAAAAGAAATTTCAGCATAAACAATTGATCTCCAGCTTCAACTGACAACCATTGAAATTTTAAGTTTCAAGCACCCATCATTGCTTGTCTTCCCACAGCATGAAAAGTTAGAGAACACAGAGTAAATACCAAATCAAATGACCAATCATGTATTTTAATGATCACCAAAGCATAATACAAGACTAGTAACAATCAACAAATAATAATTCTAACAGCTTGAAAATTGAAAATAACCAATTTATGGGAAAAGGCTAATTTAGTATACCTATGAGAACCACAGTTGCAAGGGATCTTTACTTCTTCCAGGGGGAATTTGTAGTTGTAAGTGATTTCCTCACCTGCAGATATATGTCTCTTCGCATAGATGAAAATCTTCTTTTGACCCTCGACAGTAATTACTTTTGTGTAACAGTTTGGCTAGGAGGGGGAAATCATTCAAAATTATGAAAAAATTAATAATAATAATCATTAACCAAAAATTAGTTAAAGTCACTACCTCACAAGAATGATTTATAAACCTTGCCAATCCACCACGTTTTGTTGCATCAACCTTCATGAATAAAAAAAAAAGTGAAATCCACATGAAGATGAAGCAGATAAAAAATCACGATGATTAAGAAATGTGGCTATTAAAGATTCAGATCACGATGGATATAAGATGAGGTATCCTTGAATAGCAGCAATAGCTTCCTGCATTTTCTTTTTGCACCTTGAGAATTGACTAATCAATCTATCTATACCCTCACAAATATTAGCAAGAAAAACCTAAATTCCAATTGGGAAAAGTACAGTTTTAAAGAGATAGCACGAACAAAAAGAACAAAAACAAACAACCAGAAACAGTTCATACAAATGAATAAATATTCTGTTCAGAAAATTGATATAAACTTATAGTAATTTACGTACGAAACAACCATAGGCTTTCACAGAAAAATCAAAGTTCAGAGCAATATGATAATGTCACTCTGAAGTTTTAATGATACAATCACACAATTAAATAGTTCAACCTTTTTGGTCCATAGTATCAAAATAATAACTCAAACAACTCAATCCCAATATTTCCAGTAAGCATTTATGTGAATAATGTCGCAGAAGTTTTTAATGATATACTGATGCTTAAAATAGTTCATGGTTTGGTCCAATATCAAAATAACAACATAAACAATTCAACCTCAAGATTCCAGTGAATATGTGGGTTATGCATCCATCAGAATATAGCCACAGTTTTGCTACCTACCTTAATGTCCTTAAAGCTAATTTGTCTATGGAAACTCACTAGACAAGCTAAGATTTTTGTTTAGCCTTAAAAAAGATCCATAAGAATATTCTGAAAGTATTACACCCAACTACAAACTTTAATCTAGGAAATGCTGAGTTATGTATTGCTGAATAGAATTAGTGTTGCAAAATAAATTTATCCATTTTCTGAAAAGTTGACCTATAATCATGTTTATTCTAATAGTCTCCTTTATATTACAACTACTATAAGCCTCTTGCCTCTTGCCTCTTGAAGATCAAGAAAACATGGAAGATTATACCCAGATAAACTGATTCAAGCTCCATAATATTCAAACTGAACATAAAATGGCTGCAGAAGTTGCAACTTGCAAAACAAATAATGCAACCTTATACAGCAGCATTGTTTACAGGCATTACTACAAATAAGAATATTTTGTAATAAGAAAGATGAGGTGACCAACTCTGCAGTATGACATAAGAAAAGATCAGAACTTGACACATTTCAAGGTATAGATGAGAGAGTTTCAGCAAAAGCAACATAAATGACTCACCACAAAATCATCATCTAACCGAAAGAGGTAACTACTGCCAATACCCATCCTTTCGTACAGGCGCTCACGTATATCAGATGTCTGCAAGTACTGTGCCCCTTAGTTTTCTTTAAAAGCTATCTCATTGAAGAGTTGCAGAAGTAATTTATTTACCCGTCGGCGAATCAATTCCCCCACATATTCAATCACAAAATCCTCTGAATCAATTGGTTCTAGAGCAACCAGACCCCAGTCATGTATCTTGCTTCTCTGGAAACATAATCTTTTCTTCCTCGCCTAGAAAAAATAGAAAGGTGAGCCCCATAAAAAGAGTTTAATGGCTTTTCATGAGGAAGACTTTTTGTTAGAAACCTTTATCTGTGTTGCTTTCAATAATTCAGCCCCATCTGCAGCAGCAAGAAGGTTACGCAGCTTAACGCGGTTTGTTCTTGCAGAAGGGCCTTTAGAATTTGAATTCCGCAAATAATTTCCACGGAAACCTATTGAAAAGTACTGAGTATGGATTCCTCTTATGTAAGCCTTCTCTGATGGAAGTGCAGCTCTAGACCATCTATGCCACTCCCAACCATTAATGGAAGACCGTGCACAACCATCTGACTTAGGACATGGAATTGTAGATTTAACCTTCCTTTTGGCAGAGTGCTTATGTTTATGTTTTCGTTTTCTAGATGAAATTGTAGATGGTAATTTAGAATCCTCAGGAATTGGTGAAAGATGCTTAAACTCTTCCTGCATCTTCTTCAGAAAAGAAGTTTGTTTTGCTGCCAATAGAAAGAAGAAATAGAAAGTTTAATTACATATCAATTCTAATAATAAATGTTTGATACCAGAGATCAAAAGAAAAGGGAGCTACATCCTTACACTTCATTGTGTTACTACAATTTGCCAATTTTTTTGATTCATCCTGAACACTAAGTTTATGTTTTTTATTTTCAGAAAATTTATCAACTGTGTTGGAGCTAGAACCCTGTTGTGATACCCAAGGATCAGACTCTTTTTTTTCACTACTAAACTCGCACTTGTGAACAACAGCAGACATCTCACTAATGGCACTGCACGAATCATCACCAAAAGAAATCGTAGCATTTGAATTGGAGAATGTGGGCATTTCTTTGACATTCGGATAAGCCTTCCTCAACCTCCTCCTTTTCCTTGGGAAAATAAAAGAGTCAAGTGATTCCTTATCACTAATGGCACTGCATGAATCATCACCAAAAAAAACCGTAGCATTTGAATTGGAGAATGTGGGCATTTCTTTGACATTCAGATAAGCCTTCCTCAATCTCCGCCTTTTCCTTGGGAAAATAGAAGAGTCAAGTGATTCCTTATGGTTGCTAGCTTGACAGCATGATTTCTCTAGCAGCTTCCCAGTCTTGTAGCTACCAAGATCTTGGGAACTCACACTTCTTATACTCATGTTTACTACTGACTCTAGAAGAGGTTCGATCATATTCTGAGAATGCAAGGTGCTCACATCCTGCTTTGATTGTTGATGATCCTCCGATAGAACTAAGGGTTCAAATATTTTCTTAGCAAACCTTTTTTTCTGGACATAAGTATGCTTTCCAGCCTTCAAAGATGAAGCAGTCAACTTGGACTTATTAGAATATCCAGAATTTCCCTTATGATTCTTGGAAGTCAATGATAAACTAGAGGTAACATCTTGCAAGCAATCATAGGATTCATCCTAGAATTAGTCATTGAAAGATAGAAGAATTAATAGAAACCCAATAAAAAGCTGACCAACATACATCAGTAGATGAAGCAATAAAAGATCACACAAATAAAAACCAAAAATATACCTTGAGCAATTTTTTTTGGTGTCTTGTCTTACTGTCAACTTTTGTAGCATCCAGTTGAACTTCTCTCAAAGAATAGCAAGACTCAAAATATTGATTGAGCATATAACCAAAGTAAGTGTACTTCAACTTTTTAAGTACATGATCATGCAACTTTTGTCTGAAGACTGCCAAAGTTGCATACTTATCCAAATGTGGAATGTGCTCAATCAACTTTTGAGGCCGAAATTTACTGTTTGGAAGGATCATAATCGAACAATTATCCATCCCAGGAGGAGGTGGTTCATCAGTAATATCAACAGCATTATCATCTGAAAAGTCAGATCCCAATTGTTCAAAAGCATTTGAAGATGCTGTAGAGGGACTTGCCGACTCTGTTCCCAGATAATCTGATTTTCAATTACAGAATCTTAGAAAAATACAAAATGTCTATACATATGCAAATAATAAACAGTGGTTGTGCTTTTTTTCATAAGAGAAAACCATAATTACCAGAAGCATTGATCCCAATATCAGCAATCATGTCTTGCAAGCTACACACGGCATATTGCTTGTTTTCAGTTACATCAAGCTTGTCCTGCAATCAGAATAATAAATGATAAGCTACAAGCAGACAATGTAGCATGCAAAAGCGTAAGCAGACAATGTAGGCAAGAGCCTTAACAGCAAAATCAAAAGAAAAACCTATTTAACTTACATCATTCAAATTATATTTTGATGCCAAGCAAAATAAATTTGTTAGTTCCTCTATTATGGCATCCTCAAAGAATCTAAACAAAGATATCTTGGCTGACACATACAAATCATTTTCTAGAATTCCTTGGATTCTTGATGAATTCATCTCCCTCTCTTTCAGTAATTTACAAGCTCCTGGAATCAATGGCAAAGAAGAAGCATAAAAATTCTCCTTGCTTGATCCAAATCCTGGTGCAGAATCCCCATCGTGTGTCAGAGACAGAAGTACAACCTAACATCGGAACAAAAAACAAGCATGAAAAAAATCAGTATCAATAGAAAATATATGCTGGCTTTAACCCAAAGGCATTCTATGGAGAAGGAAGAGTATACTTTATCATCATCTTTTTTCATCTCACCCATCTTGGGCAAATCTTGGCTCCCAGATTCAACAATAACAGGTAAATCTAACCAGTGCTTTCTTTTAAGCCATGAACTACAATATTCCACCGCCATATCAGAAAAGAAAGCATCCCATGAAGCTTTCATGCAATCATAGTAAATGAATTTCCGAACTGCTAACAATAACTCTGGAAAAGTAACACAGGAGCCAGAAGAGAATCCAAAACTGTCCTGTGATGAAGCTACCTTCTGCAAAATTTAGAAATATATCAACAACCATTTCCTACAAAGAAAGTGAGAGATTCCATGGCAACATGAAAAGAAAAGAAAAAATTAATGAGAACAAAATGAAAGAACAGTAATGTTCCCTGATTACCTTTCCTTTGCTTGAATCATGTTTTCTATTATCCTGATATGTTGGTTCTGGTCTGTCTTGTCTCTCGGCTTTTTTCGATAAAAAAATATCAGGTATGATGCCGCTCAAGATTTCATCTACCAGAACACGGCGTGCAGCTTTCATTATGACATGATGCAGTTGCATTGAAACTTCATCTGATACATTAGAAATGAAATTGGAACAACTGTTCGAATGCTTGTTAGTAACCTTGGCCTTAATATTAGTTTCAGAAATATGCTGGCTGCTAATTGTGCTCCAATCCTCAATTAGAGATGCCAATGTAAATGGCCCAACCAAATTATCAACATGATGTATCTGAGAAAGTAAAATTTTAAATGTTTGCATATAAAATGGAAGACAATGAAGAAAAAAAATAGCAAGCTCAAAAAGAAAGACCTATCAGAGATTATCATACCCAAGGAGTGAGAGGATTGGATTGGTAAAAGTGTATCTAACACCCAACAAATAAGTATAGCCATCCCTTTGATTGTTCTAGAATAAACTACCAATATTAAAAATGTTCACATAAATATGAGTAGATTCAGTACACAGCCAAGGAGCCTTTGTCCTGTACTTGACAAAGCCAACTAAAAAAATACCAAACCAATCATTAACTCTGTCCTAAAGCATTTCTGTTGCATATATTGCATTAACAACTAGTCAATAGAAATTTCAGGAAATCAACAAGATTTTTAATGTTCTTTGATATGATAGCATTAGGCATTTTTATATTTTATTGATGCTCTAGAGCAAAATACTTTAAACTAAGGGTCAATTTGAGCAGGGTCTGCTCATGCAAAGAACTGCAGGAATAGTTCAGATAGATATTCACAAGAACCAAGTAGTTCACAAAAAACAACAATAACATTCATAAAAATATACAATAATGTTAATCAACTGAACATGACATTGAACCAGGACAATTGCATTTTATTACCATTAAAGAACCATCAAGGTAACTGTTGTGATACCAATAATGTAATTCAGCAAATGAATGAGCTCCATGTTTGTTACCACCCTTGTCCTCAAACATCCAGCAGCTGTCTTCACTTGTGAATGGCTGTAAACCAATTAACAATAATGTATATTTCTCAAATGATTAACAATTTAACCAAGCATAAAGTATATAAAAAAAATAGAGTGATATAATACAAAAAATATTACAGATCTTGTTCAAACAAGAGAAGTCACCTGCAAAAGCACCAATGAAGTATGATTCATTGCTGAGTTGAGCTTGCCCTGTTCTGCATTTTGAACTTCATATGAAACCGTTGAACCCCGGCCTGCCAACTCATGCATTTTGCTAGTCATGCTAGAAAAACTTGAAGCATCACATACAGAATTTGACAACTGTCTTAAATATTTCAAAGGCACAGGATTCATGAAACTTCCATGTGCAACAGGATAAATTGGAAGTTCTTCTGGCAAGAACCCTGAAGACAAGCCTTCACTAAGCTGCTCTTGACTGTATGGTCCACACATATGGCCATCTTCATTGATATACATCCATCCACTAACAAAAAATTGACCATATCCAGCACTAGCACTGCCATCTTTGAGTGGTACACAGGTGCCATGAGACAGAGAGATGTTACTGCCATAATTTGAAGATGGAGAAATTCCTCCTACTGCTGCATATGTGTCCACAGGATCAGAGCAGCAGGAGGAACAATTAAATGCATCTGAATACCTAAATATCAAATACACAAGTAAAAAAATATAAGGTCCGCCCTCTGAATGCTACAAAATAACTAGCATAAAGCAGAGGTTTACTGAGAAGATGAACAGTCGTCAGCATGGTGACAAAAGTAACCGCCAATTTCAGCTATACAGTTCCTAGATGGGTCGTGAGATAAGTCGAATCCAGATAATCTCATTTCTTTATTTGATGGAACACGATGAGGACAATAGGATTCTGCCAAACATTGCTCACTGCTGCTGCTGCAGTCATGTAAGCATATTCTCCCTTGAAAGAGTTCCTCACTCGTTCCCTATGAAACCATAAAAATCAATTCAATAAATTTGATATTGGACATCAGGTCCATAATATGGGATGGTTACGACAGCAAGAGGTTGAACATATGAACCACACATAGCAATTTAGCTCCAACTGCAATTTATCTTCTACTGATTGAGGCAAGATGTAAACATTATGCTCATAGCAGAGAAGTTACAATTTTCTAACCATGATATAAGCTAACCTAATAGTGGCTTACAAACTGTAGACAACAAATTTGACTATTCAATATCCAACACTGACTTTGAATACTATGTAAATATGCATTCCAAATTTTGGATGGTGATTGCCAGTTATCCTGATTATGTGCCTTTAATCAGTCCAAACAAAATCACCATTGTCACAATCAACACAATTACTATGAGCTCCAAGTATGAGATACAAGATCACACTTGTTTAATCACCATGGTAAATTGGTGATTCGATAAATCAAGCATTTCCTCAACATTACTCATATATATATTCTTCAGAGTTGTGAAGCAAATAAAGAAAAGCTTCAGACAGGGATGGTTGACTAGATATGCACAGTCCCCGCAAAAACAGCGTCCAAAACTAGTAATTTGCACACAGTGATGAAAAGTTAAAGCACATAAGTAGTACTGTAGTAGCACTTTGCATCAAGCGTGGATGTCTACTAAAAAACATGAAATATAACGCAATTTTATAGTGTGATTTGAGAACGAATGAGCTCTGACATAGAGTCATGGCCTAAAATTATTTCTCAAATAGCATCTCAACTTCGGATTCCCTGAAAATACAAATCGTCTTCGTGAGAAATGAGAAATAAGGCCACACGAAGCTTCTTACTATCCGATCGTGAACCCAGGCAATCCCTTGGTGAAACAGAGAAGGAACAAATGCATCTAAGAACACGGGGTACGAGATCAAGCATGGAGATCTAGGAAATTGGGGGGGGAAACGTTAACAAGAGAATGAGAGAGATAGTCACCGGATCTGCCGGTGAGAAGCGAATCCGCGGGATCCCTCGAGCTGGAAAGGGGTCGAACTGTGGCATCTTCTCCGGCAACCAAAATAGAAACAAAGCAAGCCCCGACAAATCTCAATGAGTTGATGGGATCGATCTATATCGACCTATTACAGAAGAGCAACCGCCATCGGGATTGAGGGGAGAAAGAAGAGGAAGGGAGACGAAAGAGGGTGCGAAGGCGGCGGCGGCGATGAAAAAGGGTGAGAAGGATCGGTGTCGATAATATGGGTAGGCGAGCAAAACAGTTAACCGACCCAAATTCACTTTTCAATCTATTCAACTCCGATCGAAAAATCCATGTAATCAATTAATATATCATTATTAAAAGCGTTTTAAATTGTAGAAGGGCGTTATACAAAAACGACTTGTTATAAAGTGTTAAAATACATTAATTTAATTTTGTCAAAAATATTATATATATATAAACAATTATAACATTTTTTTTATCAATTTAATTAAAATTATATAAATTTTTATCAAAATTATTATAAATTTATTATTAATTGTTATAATATTATATCAAACTATTTAATATGGTTATTATGCTATTGCAGTAATTAGATAATGGTTGGTATAAGATTATAGCTGTATAATGGTGCTATAACGTTAATGGTGCTGGTTAATGATTATTGTTGTGTCGCTATATCAGTCCTTAAATGACTGCTACAACAGATTTTTAGTGATTTTAATTATGTTGGAACGTTTTTATCAAGCAATTCTGATCTAATCTTTTAATATAAAATTATTCTTGAATTAAATAATAATAATTTATTTTAACATGACATAATTTATTTTAACATAATTTATTTTAACTGAAAATGGAAAGTCACTGACAATAGTATTCCTCTTTTTACCATTGCTTCTAATTTGAGCGTCAGAATGTGAACATTGGAACAATCCCTAGCAGCCTTTTAATCCTTTGTGCTCGTCTTTGTTCACTTGTAGGGGCTCAATAGACAATGGTTCATTTTCTCAACATTTAGTTGTTTAACAGTTCGAGTGATAGCGGTCAATATACGTGTCAGGTTACCGGCCGGTGAGTTTGATCTTGAGAATCTTGCTGCAGGATCATACTTGTATTTGTATTTGGTAGTATCACTATTATAGATTAAGAACACCTCTAACGTATATTACTAACATTGTTAATCCAAATTGATAGGCCATCTGCTAGTTGTAAAAAAATATCGTAATTTAAATACTACATATAGTTCAGATTTATATAGATTAGAATAACACTTGTTAACTAATTCAATTAGTTAGTGGTCATTAAGTAATTCTGATTAAAACAACTTAATGAATTTATGTCAAATAAGCATGACAATATATGTTAGGACAGATAACGCCATTAGAGAAAGAGTGAATAGTTGTAAAAACTAATAGATAGAGAAAAGGAATAGAATATAGAATATTTTTATATTATATTATTATTAAAGTTAATACGTTTATTTATTTAAATTGTCCAGATACTAATGAAAAAATTAAATATGACATATAATCATAATAATTATAAGCATATTAATGAATGTAATAAATTTGAAAATATTATTATTTACTATTGATTAATGTCGATCTTTCATTATGATGTCAAATATGATAAATCTCGATTAACTGAAATCAATTCAAAATTATTTTTCATAAGTACTGCTTTCTTTGTCATCATTACCCTGCCAAATTCAACGGGAGTGCTCGATCGTTGAGTTTGATTGGTAACTTTGTAAAACGTTATCTAGATAATGACTTGGTGAATACATCAGTAATTTGATGATCTTCTATAAAAATTAATGTAAGAAATTGAAAGTTGCTAAGTGGCCACACACTCACGAATAAAATGAAAATCAATCTCT
>JBAMIB010000044.1:4394700-4414513 GCA_037177415.1 Kaempferia rotunda | reverse complement strand
TTAAATTTATAAATGTAATAATATAATTTAAGGTGTTGATGATAAATGATTAAATATATATGCAAAATTAGTAATCTATTTATATGTAAATAAGTTTTTTAGATATTTTTCTAATAATTAATCATGTATTATGAAATTTTAATGGTTTTTTTGTAGGATCGTACGATTCCACGATCTGATCCCACCCGATCCGATCCTGACCCTAAATCGATCCTGCGTAGGATCGCGATTCTACAAACCTTGGCTCCAACGGATAGTTTTTTATCGATCAATTGGTCGATCAACGGCGACGACTTTGTGAGAAACAGTCGGATTTCAGGCAAAGGTTTAAAAGCAAAGTTGCAGCTGCAGAAATCAGGCTCGCTCACTCACTGTTCATCAACAAGCTCTTGCGATCTACTCTCCCTCGTGTTCTCAAGCAAAGCAAAGAAGAAGAAGCTGGTTTTCTATATTTTCATTTTCTTCTTCTTGTTCTTTTTTCGTGTGATTGTAAAAGACGGGTGTTAGGGTTTGCTGAATTTGTTGTATTTCCGCTGCAAAAATCAAATTGAAGGAGCTATTCACCCCACCCACCCACCCCCCCCCTCTAACTCAACCGATCCTTACATCACGTCCTTTACCAATAATCTTCTTTGTCAAAAGACTCTAAAATAAGCAATGATTAGGAAAAGAAATAATATACAATCATTAAGATTACGAGTTATTTGACTAACAGAGAGCATTCTAAAGGATAAATTAGGTAAATGTAAGACAGAGGACAGAGGAAGCAAAGGGGTAGACTTGATAGTACCAAATCCACGAACACACGATGGAGACTCATCAGCTAAAGTAAAGGTAAGAGTGTTAGCTTTGGACTGAAAAGTAAAAAAAAAAAAAAGGACTAAAATTACCTGTCATATAATCCGTGGCACCGGAATCAATGATCCATTTAGAAGATGAGGAAAGACAACATGTGTTTTGTTTACCTAAATCAGTAATAGCAATGACAAGGGGAGATGAAGACTTGAGTGATTCCTGATATTTTAATAACTTGACAAATTCATCTGCAGAGATAAGGTCTAATTTATCAGAGGCATTATTAGTGGATGCAATATGAGTCAAGTGTTTTTGTGAATTTTATACTGAACCTTCCTACACTCAAACTTCATATGACCTGACTTATGACAGTAGTTGCACATAATACCACCCGAATTCAGCGTTCGAGTTTCAAAATCATGTGAGCCACCTCCTTTGTTCTACTGTGAGCCACATAATTAGTATTGCAACTCACCAAAGCAGGAACATGTATAGTATTTTCTGTACGGAGAACACATCTTGTAAAGAACCAGACCGAAATTGTGACTTAGCATACTCAAAATCAAGAGATAGGCAAGCAAGGGAGCTCATGATAGTGATCTGCTCTCGTTGGCATTGTTGAACCTTCACATCAGAGCTAAAGGCCAGCAGCATATTAAGCTCTTAATATGTCTTCTTGAATGTCATAAAATAATTGATATCTTGTTTTTCAACATAGTAAAATGCTTTGCAAATCTCATACATGTGGGAGAGATTTCCTCTTCTAGAGTACAAAAATTCCAAGAAATCCATTATTTCTTTAACAAATTCACAATGATTAATCAAACCAATTACCTCATTATCAATCCAATTCTGAATCTGAAGGAACAAGCGAGCATCCTCTTTATGTTATGTCTTTGAATCATCTTAAGGAGGATCACCGGTCAAATGACCATCTATGTCAATACTTCGTAGATAAAGATGAGCAATTTTACTCCAATCTAAATAGTCCAAACCATTTAGCTTATTATCTGTGATTTTAGACATCACATGCACCGCATCAGTCATAACAGAAGGTTTATTTCTAGCCATAAACTTTTTCCCAAAGAAGTCAAATAAGAGAAGAATCCGAAGGAAGATCCAAATCAACAAGTACAAACAAACCCACACACGCTTAGGTGTTGCTCGCATTAAGGAAAGCAGGGCGACAGGTTCAAGCCGGTGGCAAGGATCATTAGCGGCCGAGGTTAGGCGACGTTGGCGATGCTTCTGATGGCGTGAATTGGGAGAGTAGCAGTGACGATCGCTGAGATAGGGTTGATGCATTGGATGCTTAACGATTGGAATCTGAGACAAAGACATAGTGGCAGGAGAATCGGCGTCCGGTGTGGCAATGGGTTAGCACAAGAGCAACCCCATGCGTTGTGAGCCGGGGAAGGGGAGGTGCAACAGTGACCAGTGCGACGATGAGCAGCAACCGACTTTGTGTGCGGACAAAGGAGGGAAGGAAAGAGTGCCAACAAGGAAGTCGTGGTCGACCGATGGAGGCATGTGCGCATGGGGGATGGTGAGAAAGGGACGCACTGCAGAGATGAAAGTACGTGAGAGGTAAAAAAAGGTGGAGATGGAATCCCTAATTTCGAATCCTTAATTTCAAAGTGGCTCTAATACCATGTTATTTGAAATAAAAAGAATTGATAATCTTTATTGAAGAGTGAGACATATATATTCAAACTAGGAATCTATCTTAGGAAACGGAACTATAATTAGATATATTGACAAATATATATAGATAATATGCTAACTAATATATATAGATAATACTGCTAAAGAACACATCCAAGAACTTGGATAAGCAATAACTGTTGGACATGGTGAAATGTGGATAAATCTTGGCACAACATCAGCTTCACCAGTTATGGTTAACAATTATTCAGCTTCACCAGTTATGGTTAACAATTATTGTTTGAATAATATGTTAATATTGCTCATCTATTGGAGCCTAAGAGGGTGATATTGCTCATCCCAAACGGCCCAGTATTATCGACGCTCGAGCAAGATGCAGACAGGTAAATCACGGAAGACATTTTGCCAATGACCCTGTGTATGACAGACATCCAACAAGGTATTTTACACCCACTTGGAATTGACCCCAACATTTATTGGAGCAAACATCAAATGTGACAACCCGTGGAGGTGAAGATTGCTCATCAAAATCATTAGCAAGCGGTGCAATATGATTGCGAAGAAAAATAGCATTACAAGCATGTCGAATACCAGGTCTGCAATTTCATATTGCCAAATGAATAAATGAGTGAAAACTTAATGATGAAAGTGAGTTCCAGATAGCATGAAAAGTTTGCAGGAACAAACTAATAAAAGCATAATCATATATCTGAAATTAACCTGCGTATTAGTTTTCCTTGGTGTAACAGTAAAACTTCAAACTCACCTATTCTCAACCATCTAGAAACCCAACTTCTGCTTGGGTCCATCATTGAGATTATCCTGCAGTCATATGAACCATTACAGTTACGATTTAAATTTAACAAAAGATCAAACATTTCATTTTAGTTTATACAACAGACCAATCCAAATAAACACGTAAGCAGAACTACATACAAATACAAAAAAAATCCTCTGCAATTTTGCATAAATATAGGATTCTGCACATTACTTTAATTTTTAAAACATGATTTACTCTAGTCATTTGAACATGAAACATCATAAAATAATAAAATATGATAAAATTTATTTAAATATAAATGATGATCTAATAAGGGATAGAGCCCAATGGCGTAGAAGGGCTCATATAACCAACCCACCTAATAGGATAATATTTTGTTGTTGTTGTTGTTGTTGTTGCTGCTTATTTACTCTAGTCATTTGAACAGGAAAACATTAAGAAACAAGATCAAAAATACAAATAGGAGAAATAGTCGTGTACAAAAAGATCTTAAAAATTCATTTTGACAATTGTTGTTAACGTTACTGACAAGGCAAACATAGTGCCTGAAGTTAAAAATGTACTCTTCATTCTATCCTTTCAGTTTTATCCCCAGCAGGCCCACTGCATACCATATTCATACAGAATCTGAGAGTGAGTAAAAAGTGCAAGAATAGAGGTGGAAGAAGGATTAAGTTAAAAATATCTCAAGTAGGCTCTTCTCCTTCATAAATCATTTGTTATAGTGAGTTTAGATGCAGGGAAGGGAGTACATGCAAAATAAAGTAATTTAAGTGAAGAGAATAGAAAATAAGTCAAATCATTTATGTTTTTGATTTTTCTCAATTTCCACCCAATTTGAGCAGAAATAAATGGAATGGAATTAAATTCCTTCTTATTTACTTTATTTTATTTTTTTCCTCCCGCTACTGTGCAAGTAAGCAGCATATTAGTTGTCTGGTCAATGAATGAAATTTTCTCTTGGGTCAATTGATCATTTCTTGCATTTTCTTTGTAACCAAATCTAATTGCCACTAATCTTTTTCATTTCCATCAATTAATCCAATAGAATAGTATGATTTACAAAATAAACAAATTATATAGGTTAATTTCTATAAAATAATACAATATTAAACTCTTATTCATGATTAAGCTAATGCACAGCATCCATCTGCAATTATTCTTTACAAAGTTATGTTAATGTTCATGTAAAAGTTAAATTGAATTCAGAATCGCCAACATTGTTTTAAGAAGCAACCAAAGCAACTGCCTAAGCGTATATGGTAGGGGACCGCATCACATCATCATATATTGCATTTATGGAGGATCACTTCAACAGGTGGGTATGCATGGCCTCATGCAGTGACATGTGCATCTATGCAACCAATACATCCAATGAACCAAAGCGTGGTCCATTCAAAACAATTTGAGTTGAACCGAATGAAATAAATAAGATTAGTTATTATTTCTCCAGCTCTCTTAGCAAATAATAAAGACTTTTACTATACTTCTCTCCTTCAAGGATGAGTTCTTGTGATTGTTAATGGTTTGTTAAGCTAAGCCATTGGTGTGATAACTTCTACATGTTAATTTAAACATTCGTTTCACAAGTATTCAGTTATACACATCCTACTTATGATATTTTCCAAATTGTTAATTTAAACACTTGTTTCACCAGTATTCGGTTAGATGCATATTACTATTACGGAATGTTCTGCATTAGTTAACATAGATTGTTATTCGTTGTATTGTTTGACATGTTATGGTTACCATTTTTTATATGTATTGTATTGTATTGTTTGATTAGTATACTTGATATATTTGAATATATAAAGCATTTCTATCAATATGAATAATTTTAACTTTTTTAATATTGGACCATAATGCCTCCGGATATCACCCAAATATGGATTTCAAATTGCACCAACTGCAGCTGCCGTACATATGTTTTTTTTAATATCCCAACATATGCTTTTTAATATTCTGTTTACCCTGAAGGATGGACCAAGAAAAAGGATGAATTAACGAGAGTCACGGCAATTTCCTTCATTTACTTGACAGAAATTTAATTAATGTAATACAAATGATGTTAGTGGATTTTAGGTTGTTGTTCAGCAAACATTGAGTGTAAATATTTGCAATCATGAAGTCTTATGATATAGATATTTATTTTGCGGACGAACTAATTTGAATAATATAAACTGTCTCCAAAAAACTAATAATACTCTAACTATATAGGAGTCATAAATGATAATTTCTTATCTTTGATATGTTTACCAAAATTGCAACTGTTAGAAATTAGCATGGGTGTATATATTATATCTATCATTAAGTCAGTGATTCTTCAAATGAATAGATTATAAGTCTAATACATGTAACTGGCACTACATGTGATTCAAAAAAACATCAGAATATCAGGAACTCTAGCAGACAAGATATGTGTGCCAACAATCCCATTCATAGATATGTGTGTTATGTAATTGCATAATTGCAAGTTAATATGGAAATGAGAACTCAATGAAAAACTAACCAACAAATCTATATTACACTTGTGAATATCAAACAATCACAAGAAAGATATTGAAGATATTATTGGATAAAATGTGGTAGTTACCTTTCCCTGTATGATACTTGATCTTTGATCTAATATGATCGTTGATGTTTGATAAATTAAAAAAATAATGTCAACAGGTTTGTACGATTTATCTATATGATTTATGATGTTGCGGATGATATTATGTATTGGATATATGCAATGAGGATTCATTTGTCTGGGATTAGCATTGTCAAATCTGACAACATTACAGCATCTAGTTCAGAGAGGTTCCAATCAGACCAATGCAGACACCACAAATGGAAGATCAAGATATGTTGATATTGGTCTATCATGTTTACAATGCAGGATGAAGTTTAATCATATGTGGCAAAAGGTGAAACCGTCACCTTGGCAGCCCCTCCAGGTGGCCCCACACTTCGTTGAAGAGGGTAAATCACGGGGGATTTGCCCAACAATAGTAGTTCATGCAAGGGGGTGAGGCAACCAGCGGGGCAACGAGAATCGACCCCGGGCAACACTCTTGCATGAACCATCTATGCCAGCCCATGGGGGTGAAGTTTAATCATGATATTATGTTATATGTACAGGGAATAAGTTTGCCACTGACTCACCATCGTGGTGCTTTATGTAATTTTTTTCATTTTTTATGCATAATTTATTGAAACTTAGTTATTTGCCTTAGAATGTTACTCAACATTAGTGCTCAATCTATTTTTATGTGATTTTCTAGAGCCAAAAACTCATGATTACCAAAAGGAGAAAGGGAACCTTCATGGAAGGTCGATTGAATGCAATTTTTAAGATATTAAACTGAAGCCAAGCAATTGAACTAGTACTTGAACTTTTAAAATCAACCCGGAACTAAATTTTAGTTTCGCGGTAATCCTATGATACATGTGAATTGTGATATTGGCACAAGTGGATGGGTGTACTTGGAATGCGGCATAAGAAGCGTCAAATAAAACAATCCACAATAATGATAGGAAATTCAATGACTCACCCAGTGAAGTTGGGAGTCGTACAGCTGACAATGTTGTCATGTTCCTTGTCCATCTCGAAAATGGGGCAATTCTCACAGCCAGATTCCTTGAACTGAATCAAAGTAAAGAAATCAACATCAATACCCTAGAAGCTAACAGATATATATATAAAAAAACTGATTTAGTCAAGTAACGATAATGGCTACCATCATCTATCGTCCGAAGACGTTTCATCACAAGAGCTAAAGTCTAACGAAGAACTTTAAGAAGTACAAAACCCCAAAGATCGAAGAACGATAGAAATATCGACAGCTCGAAAAAAATAGTAAGTAAATTGTAGAGAGAGAGAGAGAGAGAGAGAGAGAGAGAGAACCATCCATGGTAATGTAAGGAATGTAAACATCCCAATAAACTCGAAAGCATTAGCAGGAAACAGAAGGGAAGCATTAGGCAAGGATAAAGGATTTGAGCACGAGAAATAACCCTAAATAATACCTGGCCGTAGGTCTTGACGAGGCGGCATCGGAGACAGGCTCTGAGCTCCTGTCCGAAGCTTGTCGGAATCTGGGCGAAGCTGGGCGGCGTATCATCCTCCTCATCTCGGAAGAAATCGCTGCGCTTCCCACTCCCCATTGCTAACCTGCGTCCTACCGTTGGGAAAAGAAGAGGAGAGAAGGTGGGGTTTTATAAAATCTCTATCTGTATAAAAATGTCTCATCTATAAAAAATAAAAAATAACAATATATATAAATTTTAAACCCTAAACGGTCAGCCGTAAATTTAGATATTAAATTATTACGACAATCCATAAACTCAGGTAATCGACTCCGTAAAAATTTTCCGCTAATAAGTGACGGCGTATACAATGGCCCAAGTGTCCTAATTCAAATGAGAGAGAGAGATTTTTCTTACTAATTTTCTTAAGTGTTTAGGGAGTTCAAAAAATAATAATCATAAAAGAAAAAAAAACTAATAATAAACTTTTTCTAGGAGAAAAAGATTAAATTAATTATAAATCTAATAATTTATTCTGAGAAAATTAATCCGACTAATTAAAAGATGATATCTTAACGTTTAAGAGCCGAAGCATGCTTAATCGTATGGAAATTTTTTAAACCCAAATGTGCAAAGATGCAAGTTTACAAATCAGAATTTTTTTTTTTAATCCATTAGGCACTTTTGCTCAAAAGTGGCCAAAAGGTAATTTATCGCCCTAAGTGCTTCAAATATAAAGAAGAAAAAAAATCAAAGGTCACCAAGAAGTAATGTTTAGAGTCCTAAGCGTTAGAAATGTAACTTTATTCATAGCAAAAATATTCGATAACCTAAAGAACTATAAATTAAGAGGGAGGGAGAATAAAACATAGATACCCTCAACAAATTACCAAAAATACAATAATATAAATTTAAAAATAAACTTGAGCTTTTTGAACTCGTCATAGACTTTTAACTAAAATTGCTTAATAAGTTAAAAGATTCAAAAATTTTAAAAAAAAATAAAAAATTAAAAAATATATATATAAATTTAATATAAATATAAGATCTTCAATGTCATCGAATACTTTTAAAAATATATATAGTAAATAAAATAATCAAAATTCTTCAATTTTCATTGAAGCCTTTTCTTTTTGGCGCATCTGTCCATTTCCATGTAGAAACCCATCTCACGAGATAATAAATTTTCACAAGCAAATCTTCTGCATCGTAGAGATTTAAATCTACCATTTTCATCGTCATTATCTTTAGAATTTATTTCCACGATAATTCTAGCGTCAACATTAATGCCCGTTCAAAATTTTCAAGCTCGACAGAGAACAAGATACAAAAAAATTAAACAGACAAAAATAGTTAATCTAAATGATAATATAATCCAACGGACCTTTTGATCTCCAGCAATCAATCAACCAGCAACTTGAATAATGTCTGGTCGTTATGATCAACTTTTATATGCTTTATATCAATAATGGGTAAATAGATTTGGTCCATAAAGAAATTTAGAAAAAATGAAAAAAAAAAAAAATATTAACACAGCTGAAGATAAAGAATTTCAATCATAATTGGACAAAAAAAATAACAGATCGCAATCAAAAGTTCAAAACCATAAATGAGGAAATTAAGAAAATTAAAAACAGATAAAAAAATTTTAAAAAATGAAACGACAGAGACAAACTGGAATTCCACTTGGTAAAGATGGTTTTCCATTCGAAAAGCTCCGGAACTTAATTAGAACACTCTGTCTGTCATCACATACACTGCTACAAAATCGAAAGGGATAAATCAGGGCTTTTCAAAAGCCTTTATTAGTCAGATATGAGATTTCAGATATTGACATTGTGTCTAGTTCTGCATTCTCCCCTCCCTCTGCAGTTAACACTTCCTAGGTTCCTGCAAGCTGAAAAAGGTCAATCAGAAAGCAATTCATTGAGGTATTTCTTAAATTAGACAAAGAATCTCAGGACAAATAAATAAACAAAAAAAATTATAGCATTTGATGGATGGGGTCAATGCAAAGAGATTACAGTGCAAGTTTACAAGAGCAAAGTAAATAAAACACATAAACTTGCTGATTAATTTGCCCAGTGCAATTTGTTCATCACTTTGTACTTTGTTCCCTCGAATTTCCAAGGGAAAGCACTACTATGGTGCACGATGGTGCATATGACTAGAAATTAAACAAAAAAGTCAGTTGGGAAGTGAAAATGAGAAAACTTCAGACAGATGTGATGTTTGTCAAAATCTTTAACAAACAGTAAAATGGGACCAAACTAATAAGTATAGCAGTTGATAGATTTCAGTAACAAGGTCGAATGACTGACCGCCTTGATCATAGCTCATCTCTTACAGAGTCGGTTGATTCAGTTTCAACTTTTACAGAGTCAGTTGAGTCTGAATGACTAGTTGTATCCTTATTTGATTTCAGAAAGTTAATGATGCCATCTGCTGTTCTATCTCCTTCAAACACTGAAAGCTTGCCGCTTGCTGATGAAAAGTACAACGTTGGGTAACCCTGAACATTGAATTCGCTGGGAACATCGTTTGCTGTAGCATCCTAGATTTCAACAGAACAGAAGGGGAAAAAAAGGTTAAAAGAAGTTACTTGGTAATATGTGGGGGGAAAACAACTATAAATAACAATGTTTATGCCATGAATAAGTTACTGAGTAACAAATGCAAGGATATGTTGTGTGTGTGTGTGTGTATTTTTGAGTCAAAAATTAACATGAATTCACTAAAATTAACCAAGCTTTGTCAGGTTCCATATTTGGCCAGTGCCATCAATTACGGGAGAATAACAGAAAACTAATTAGAACAAGATTAAGCTTAGGTGGTGAAGGTATAAACTAATTTGGCAACTCGGTACAGGAAGCTCCCTCCAATGTGAATTCCAAGAAAAGTCTATTGTACACAACTTTGCAAGAAGCTTAAGTGGTAAAGGTATAAACTAAGCTAAACACAAATCAGATGTGGCTTTGCAGATTCTGTTGAGGCACCTTGAATCATACTAATTGATATATCACAAGCAATCTTAACCTCCACTCAAATGAACAGATCTTCTATATTTTATAGTCATCGCTTCAGACTGACCTTGAATGAAAAAGCTAATTTTAGGTCTAGAAATCTAGACAGGAGCTTATCACAAGAATCCTTCGGCCTAGCAAGTCATCCAACTTTGAAAAGTTGGATATAGTGATTTTTGCACATGATTATTTCTCTACAACAGTTTGAACCAACGAGTTGCTTAAAATAAAAGCTAAGGCCTCATATTATGCAAATTATACAAAATCAATCATAAATTAGAATATTAGCACACAAATGAATCATGAATGTGCGTCTAGTTTGCAATCAAACTATTACTTCAAAAAAGAAACCAGAAAGCAACAGTTAATCAAAACTATCTTTGTAACACCTATGGGGACATCTACAAAAGCATTTTAAAAGAAAAAGTTACCATCTTTGCAATGACAACATCTGCATCATTTTCAAATGAGATGGCTACTTCGTCCAAAATAGGCGCTAGTTTCTTGCAGTGCCCACACCAAGGTGCATAAAATTCTAGCAAAACTGGACAAATTCAACAAACACAAAAGATTCAATATAGAATGTCACTATCATTAAATAAACAACTTGTTTAATACAAGGCTATATAACAACACATAGTGAGGATTTATTTTGTGCATTATCACTGGAATTTTATTATCAATTAGTATAGATGATCTAAGCATTACGGCTAGCCAAGCTTGAAAAACAAATCATGGCATGCACATTTCATGAGGACATACAAATTCAAGCCAAAATTCACCAATTACTTATATTATCAAGTCAGTCTAACCAGAACCATTAATTGTTCAACTGTGTCAATTCCTGCATAATTTCTAAACATTATAGCTAGCAAGTTAAGGCATCATATGATGATTGTACATTTTGTGAGGCAAATACACACTTAAGACAAACAGTTCAATGTTCTTATAGTAGTCTACGTAGCAAATGAATTTTAAGTTAAAAAACGAGGCTACATAAATTAGAAATCACAGGATCAATCAGTCAAGCTAAATAAAAAAAGGGCGGTTCTTGTAAAGAACAAACCATTTTTTCCAGAGTTTATAACAACTTCCTGCAGATTTTCAGCAACAACAATTTTAACAGGCTCATTGTTAACTTCCGGTATTGGCTCAGACTTTCTATAAGGCTTTAAGTTACCATCCTGCATTCAGACAAATCGATGACAAATGGACTATCAAACAGATTCAAATAGTCTAAGTGATTAAATGTGCATTTCAGGTGAAATTCATTTCATTTGTTGAAACAGGAAATAAATGGGACTAGGATGGGAACCAAAATTCACAATAACAGAAATAAGACTGTTGCAGCTCCCTTATCCTTCTCATCAAATCAGATGTCAGAAATGATTTCTTGACCAATAGAAAGACAATGAAAATGAGTAGATGTCATTTGAATTGTTTGGCTATCAACCAAGTTGCATGTCCCAACTAATTGGGGTAGGATACATAGATCGTTTACGTTTAGCTTTATGTAAAGCCCAATGAAGTGAGCTATGTGTTGTTTCTATTCAACCTCATGGCACACCCTTTATTGTTAAAGCCCACCTAAAGCCATATTGTTTGTAACTCCATACAAAATAATGTTGTGTTCTCTTAGACGTAGTAGTCCATAATTTTACACAATTGTTAATACCCACCCACACTTGACCTTTTTGCACTCAAGCTTCAGACTCCCATTACAGCGACTAAAATTTCATTCCATGCTGCCCTGAACAGGCAGCAACTCCAACTCCAGAACATCAGAGAAAGTCTCAGGAGAGCTCCCAAACGATGCCAAACTGGCAGCAAAATGTACCGTGCTTTGAGATGCTACGTCCGGCATCAAATCTTTTTTTTTTCAACCACCCGGTACTGTTTTAAAAACCATTATGGGTGATTTGAAAATTGAACACCCTTAAAAACCCAAAATCTTCTTTTGAAGGATTTTGCAATCTCATATAGTGCAAGATTCCCAGTGTTATCTAACAGTAGTATTAACATAACCATGTCTTTCAAAGGATAGCAATGATAATAATGACAGTGTTCATTTTTCTAACTCAACAATTGCAATGAGTGAGAATGATGGCCACTAATGTTACCCGACCCTTGGCATCAGATTATTACTTTAAACCATGATTGATGGTGTATGGAAATTGAACGTCCTACATAACTCAAGATCTCCTTTGAGGGGAAGGTTAGTGTGGTCGGTTTAAAGTACCATCAGAGAATTATATTAATGAATATAATGACACCTGTCTTCAATTTAAATCATGGTTGGTAAACTCCACCGATCCTGTTAAAGATCATCCAAGTTAGATCCGGATCAGCAAAGATATTCAATTTTGGCCGAGATATCAAGCAATGCTATTGATTCTTGGAGGAAGTATGCAAGAGTACCAAAAAAAATCAGGAATTAAATCGATTTCAGCATGAATCAGACAGAATGGAAGGAAATTAGAAACTACAACCTGATGGAAAAGAGGAACGAGGCATCTGCAGTGATCCATGTCACTGAAACAGTGTCTAATGCATGAAACAATTATTAATTTAATCTAAATTTTCAATGTGTCATTGATTTTAGATAAAATATCGTTTGATATTTGTTTTATCTAACAATTATTATAAAACTATATAACTTAGTTTCAGTCCATTATTTAATTATTATATGTTATTAATATCTGCAGGAATGAGGAAAAAAGTGAGAGTGGAGGCAAATGGACGGAAGTTGGTGGGGGTATATCGTCCAGGAATGAAGAATGGTTCATTTGATCCTACCCTTACGGGTAGTGCATGCGCAGCGTAATTTATATTATTTTATTTTTTTGTTGATTTTTTTAAGCTCTCGGTTAATAAGATTTTTTAGGGGTTGGGCTATAATATTGAGCTCACACAAATTACTAAAACAAAAAAAAAATTTAGATGCACACGAAGTGCGTGGCTTGTGTACCCCGTGTGCATCTAAAATTTTTTTGATTTAAAAATTTTGTTGTACTTACTACTATAACTCAACCCCTAAACCCTAAAGACAAAATCTTATTGGCATAACCAGGAGCTTAGCAAAAATCATTAAAAAACAAACTGCGCACTGTCGTTATGGGGCACTGCCGGTAAGGGTAGGATCGAATAAGCCATGGAGAAAGGCATCGACAACATGTCTAAGTGGAAACATTTGTCAGTTTTATTGATATTATTAATTCTATACAAATAATTAATAACTTGATAGTTAACTAATATGTGATTAATTAATTAATTAATCTTTTTAATGCATGAACAATTAATAAGTAATTTATTAATATAGAATTAACATTATTAATTAAATTGTAAACATTGTTAAAAAATAGCAATCATTAATGCATAATTACAGATTTAATTAAAGAATATATATGATATGCAATTACAAGTTTTATGACAACATACTATTAATATATTAAAAATGAATCAATTTAAATATCTTGATACTAGCAATTACATTATAATGTTATTGATCAAGTCATCAATTTTTAATAGCAGTCAGTGATATAATCCTATACTAAAATTATTTATTGGGATGGTGTTGACTAGTTATCTTGTTTTTACTCTTATTTATTAAACAAATTTTATTCTTTTTCATATTTATTCTCCTTTTGATGATTTTTTTCTGAACTGATTCTGATCCCACTGATTTTATCAATTCAATACGGCCAATACCTAAGTTTTTTGAACGTCCATTATTGACACTGATATGATATCAACAACCATGATTTGGATCAAGGATGACAATGGTGCACTGGATACCAAGGATTACCAAAACAAAAAAAAAGGATGACAATGGTACATATCATGTCAGTGAATAATCTTTCCACCCCTCTTGCTAAAGAGTGAGAAGGGTCCAAGTGCATTATAGTTAAAATCCCTTTCTCCATCCTCATTAAATAGGGCTGCAGAGACACGAGACAATGAATTGTTTTTTTTTTCATTAGATTCAAACTCCTAAAGGTGTGTCCAACTCAGTTGGTAGAGCAAGAAGGGAAAAACGAGGTTGGGAAGGAGTGGGACAGTTCACAAACTTCCTCCACTTTGGGGCTTTTATTTTATTATGCCACTCCTATCAATCCCACTTCATTCACAATATGATGCACCCCACCCAGGTCAGCATTCAAAGTGTCATTTTTCAAATTAAATTCCAAAGACATTACTCTTAAACCATCTAACTAAAGAGCTGTAAACTCCAAATCCATTCTCATAATATTAAAAATGATGGCCAAAAATAAAAAAATTAAAATTAAAAAAAAAAAAGAGCAAGTTGTGTTGTAGTATGAGACAATCAATCATCTAAATTATTAAAGATGTCAAAATTTATTTTGAGCGTACCATGTAATCCTTCATCCAAGTGGCAATCTGATCAGGACTGAGGTTGGATTGAAGATACTTCTTGCCATCATTTTCTTGAATTATGATGAGAGGAACCTGGTCTTCTTTTAGGCCAAAGTACTGTTATACGTGCAATGAAGAATCATATAACACGCAACAGGAAAAACAAAGACTAAAAGTAGATAAAGATAGGGTTCACCAACACTGACCTGGAAGGCACCCTGACTAGCTTCAAGATCACCAATCAAAAAGCTCAAATTTTTCCCTTTATATTTCTCAGCAATCTCATACAAGTTAGACTTGAAAGCATCGAAGTTTTCACTGGTGAAGTTGAGAAAAAGCAAAACCTATTGATAGCAAGATACAAAATTAAGATAGATCCACCAAAGAAAAATAAAGGCTTCCATTAAAATATGAAAATGTAAAATATAAGAGAAAATATAAAAGTATAATCAGAAAGAAAAATGTTATAAATTAACGGTTAAATGGTTAAAAAGAATATTTAAGCATGACATTTCAGCTAAATTACACTGTAAATTAGACAAATGTCATCTAGAATGTACCACAAATTTGAACAAAAGACAAGAAATATAAACATGAATATATAATTACCAAAAGATTTGACACCAAAGTCACTATCAATCAATAAATAAGCATGTTCCTCAAATTTTCCACAGGCTACCAGACTAAATATCCAAAAGAATATTATAATAATGAAACATATATGTTTACTGATAAATGTCAGTTCAATTCATTTGCAGATGAATCCATAATAGTTTATGGATACATGTTAAGAAACTTAACTATTCACATAGTACCCAATATTTCATGGGGATAAGACCTTGTTGAGGTTTTCACAAAAAGATATGGATGGCAATGGGGAAGGGGAGGGGAGGATTTGCCATCCCCATCCCCGCCCCCCATCCCTCTGTCTAATCAGGGAATCCCCAACCCCATGGGGATAAAATCCCCATTCCCGTCCCAATCCCCACTTCAAATGCCCATTATCCATTGACTTGGCCAAAAAATGTTTTCAATTTTCAACACCTTTCATACATATATAATAACATTAATAATCCATGGTTTAATAAACAAAATTGATCAAACTCCATCATCATCCCCGAGGCGGGTTTGGGGATGGGGATAGCAACCCCATACCCACCCCTCATTCAACTGCAGGGATTTGAAAAAATCCCCGAATCCGAACTCATACCCGAAGAGAGTCAAGAGACTCCCTGAACACACACATGTTTTAGGTTTTCCCCACAGGGCATGAACGCGTGGGGAAAATTGTCATCCCTACAAAAAGAAAGATGCCAAAATATTCGGAACAAAAATGAACAAGGAAACCATATATGAAAAATATAGAGAGAGCACCCATAGCTTCTGTTCACTATAAGAGTAAAAGATAATTGCTTGCATAGTTCGAGGATATAGTTCACCAAGTACTATTTATTTGTTGCATTGAGAAGTAAATTTAAATATTTAATCAAATAAAAGTACAGCAAATCTCCTATCCCTTACTTTGCTATTGCGGCTGTTAAAGAACTTCGTCAGGAAAGGGCGATTGCTTGGGTCCTTGTCAAATGTAGCAACAACAGGCATACTTGCGGATTCAATGAACTTCTCTAGAGCATCCACATTAAAATCCTACAAGACCAATGTCATTTAATCACTGGAAGTGCATTTTATATATCAGGGAAGTTTCATATTTAGCAAAATTGAAGCACAAAGTAAGCTAGCAAAGGTACCTCAAAATCAACAAAAAGTTCATCAAAGGGCTTGAAGAGCCTGACAACTGGTAATTTTACAGTTGGATCTCCACGTGGAAGGAATTTAGCTTCTAAGGTATGTCCAAAGTCATAATCTGAACGTAGTTTTTCAGCAACCTTTATAAAATTCTCAAATTTCTCCCCAGAAAATTCTTGAAATACTCCAACCTGTACAATGATTTGCCAGTATAAGGACCAAAAGAATTACATAGATAACAAAGAAGCAAATTGATTCCTTACAATGTAGATTTTTTTATCAACGATTAGGTTTCCAGCATCTTCTACAGATCCAATTACAGAGGACGCAGGACCAGCTTGTTTCTTCAGGTATTCAACTATTCCATCAGCTTCACGCGGACCTTTATACTCTTCGATGGCATCACCTCCATTCCTGAAAATCTTTAGTGTAGGATAGCCCCTGATTTCATATTTTGATGCAAGCTCCTTGTTTGCATCATCATTTGCATCAACCTTAGCTAGAACAATTGGTGGATCACTTTTACTCAACATTGATGCAGCCTTCTCATACTACAAATAAGAGTTAATAAAGTATTAGGGAGATTGTCATTGTGTTAAGCTAGTCACAACAAGTAACCTTAATTCTGTTACAGAAAAATTTACCTCAGGAGCAAGCCGCTGGCAGTGCCCACACCTATCAAGGAAACATAAAATATTATTCAATAGCTGGGTAAAGGTAAAGCTGATGTAAGAAGCATTATCTGTCACCGAAGATGATGACATTTATACAATTAAAAAAACGCTACTAAAAATTGATGGATATATGATAGACTGCTAACAATTCTCTAAGAAAATGAATGACTATTTGCAACCAATTTGTACTCTTTCTACTTGGATAAATCATACAATCATTCTTTTAACACTCAGGATAAGCTTTAATTACTTGTAACTCTATGAACGGTAAACAAATTCCTAATGGCCACATTCTAAATGAAGAATTAAGATTAAGACGGCCATGAGTATATAAAAACAAAAGTTGCAGCTATACTATCCGCCATGAGTAATTTTCGAATAAGAACCTATTCAAACTTAAAAAGGAGGAACGAAACTGGATGACAGACAAACGTGTCCAAGCATGATATAGAAGAACAACCCCCAAAGCCTAAATCAGTTCGTGGAGAAGATTGCCGCACACTAAGACAACAAATCCACAATTTAGAAGACGCGGTAGCTAGCACTCCAACACGAAATAGAAGCTCCAATATCAAATAATGGAAACAAAGAGTTCATTTCGTCAAGGAATTGACGTTCGGACAGAGCTCCCAATCGTCCTCCTATGACAGATCTACAATGAAATGGCGAGACGGAGGAGATGGGAATACCATGGGGCGTAGAACTCGACGACAATGAAGGGGTGTTTGGCGATGGTCTCGGAGAAGTTAGCGTGCTCGAGAGTGAGGACGAACGAAGGTTCGACCTCCGCATCCGCATCCGACTCGGGAGCAGATGGAGTCTCCTTCTCCTCCGCTAGGGCGGGGCTGAAGACGAGAAGCGCGAGGAGCGCCGCCGAGATCCAAACCCTAGAGATCGCCATGTGAGAGAGGGAGAGAGACAGAGAGAGGAGTGACGAACGAGACAAATAAAAACCAAGTAAAAAAGTCGGCGCCCGTTGGAATGGAAGGGCCGTGGAAAATAGAAATTGAATCTGACGTCGATCCGAAGAAAATGATAATATAATAATAATGAATTAATTCTCATTCCATTAATAATTTTTTCCCATAAAATAATAATAACAATAATAATAATAATAATAATAATAATAATATAATTATTATTATTAGTAATAGTAGTAGTAAATCTTCTACCAATTTGGACATTGAAAGCGTGTTAATCTTCTTATTTGATTAAGAATTTAGATTTTACTGACTAAATTTTTTAATTAATTTGATAAAATTTAAAAATAATTATATTATAGTAATATTATTTTTCTTTTAATATTGAAAATAATTTTAAAATTTATTAGTGGTTGAGACTCAGTTGGCATATTAATTGAAATTTTTCTCATTAATACGGGAATTAAACTTTAAGATTTAACCGTGGCATATAATTATGTGAGACTTATTAGTAATTTTCAGATTTTTTTATAAAAATAGATGAATGGTCATAATATTTTTTAAACTCAAATCTTAGAATTTACAACATCACAATAAAATGAGATTCTTTAAATACATTCTATTAGTCATGTTGAAAAATCTACCTTTCTAGACTTTTTAGTTAAGATAGTTTAATATATATTTTTATCAATTTAATATCTAATATAAAAAATTAAATTATTTTTTATAAAAAAATCTATTACAATAATTTATTGTTGAGTTCTCAAACATCATACTAATTTATATATTTTATGTATTATATTAGTTACAACATGCAATCCATCGGCGCTATGGCTAATAATTTATGAAAAACATGATTGTTTAGATATTTTGCGTGGGCAAGTAGGCATTAAAATTTGCTATTTTTGAGAATTCAAATTTTGGAAAGATGGAGAGAAATGATGGCTGTTATATTTATTTATTTATAATTTAAATTAAAATATAAAATCATGGCTTATGATTTAACTCGAAAGTAAAATATAAAAAATTATTTTAAATAAAAAAATATGTAAACTTATTAAGACTTACATTAATTTCTATTTATTACTAAAAATATAAAATGGAAACTAACAATTAATAAAAATTAAATCTGATTTATTGTAGATGTGCTAATTTTAAATTTTTTTTTCCTTTTATCACATTAATCCTGAATATTTTCTATTCGGGATGATTTTTAATTTCTTTCCTTTTATCAGGAACTAATTTTTTAATTTATTTTATTTAAAATTTTTTTTTTTACTATACTTATTTCCTTGTCTTTTTTCCCTTTCATTATTAAAAACTTGGTTTCTAATAAATTTCCTTCTTAAATTTTCATTTTCAAGTGTGTGAAATAATTATTTTAATAATTTTGTTTAGCAATGTTTCTTTATTGTTACAATGAGAAAAAATTTGATACAGTTTTGTTTTTCTAGTTTGTATTTCTTGTTTTTCAATTGTTATACTTTAACTTTGAAATAGTCGTCCTTTACCATACGTAATAAAATATTGAAGTTTGTTTGTATGGTAAATGATGTGGTAGAGATTGTTTCGTTTATCTCGGATGCTCTCTTAGGCTGTGTTTGGTAGAGCTTCTGAGAAACGTTTTTTAACTTTTAACTACGTAAAAGTACTTTTGAGTATTTGTGAATATCAGATTTTGCTTTAACTTCTATAACTTTACTCAAAACTAGTATTTCACCTGTGCGATGCACAGATTATATCACGTATAAAATATGTATATAAAAAAAATAATATAAATTTTTTTATAGAAAATTAAAACATTAGATATAGCAAATTAATTTG
>JBAMIB010000044.1:4363536-4379481 GCA_037177415.1 Kaempferia rotunda | reverse complement strand
TTGAAGGGTATGGAAATCAGAATGAGATTGATAGAAGTGAGAATGAGAATGAAGGAGTTTTCATTCCTCCTATTTTACTAAGTAATGGCTCATTTCCCTATTTAGGGGATTGATTCCGTGGGACCCAGGATTAATTCCCCAAACAAAACACAAACTTTTCATTCATTTTCCATTTATCATTCTCATACAATCAAATCAAGCACCCCCTTAGTAAATAAAAATCATTAATCGTTGAAAAGGATATGGAATCAAAAATGTTAAGCATGCTAAACAAATTGAGTGTCAAGAATAGAATGATGCAACTTCCAAGTGGATCAAATGTCTAGGTCTGCATTAGATTTTGGGGAAATAGACATGGAAAGAAAGTGTTGAGTGTTAAAATTATATTGGATATAGACATCCTTAGACATTAAACACTTCTGTTTAATAGAAAAATCAAAACTAATTGATTGAAGATTAATTCCATATACAATGAGTAAAAGAGTGAGTAAAAGAGTAAGGAAAATATTGGATTATGAGAACCTAGTTAAAAAGAAATACAAATACCCATTTATAAACTTATTTACGATATTAATAATGACACTTATCTTTCATAAACAAAACAATCTGCTTCAAAGTAAATTTTTCAGTTTTTGGAAAGGGGACAAGTGAAACCCTAAAATTTATTACCAACATAAATACATATTTTTTTTTTACAATTATTACAAATACGCAACCTTTTTCTAGACCTCCTTTCTCAAGCCGAACCCCAATCCTTCCTCACCTTCTTCGATCGCAATCGCACTACTTCGACCTAATCCCTGGTGGTGGGAAAGGACCGAGAAGAGCGAAGAGATAGAACCTGTGAGCCATGGTGGAGACACGGCGAAGCTCGGTGTCGTCCTCCAAACGGTCCTCGTCTGACCCGTCACCTGCGACTCCCCTGTCCTCGAAACGATCAAAGGTTCTTCCCCCCCTCACCCCTCTAATTTTTCGATCTTCCAATTTCTTATCTGATGTGATTTCTGGCGCGATCCGCACTCGGCCTTCAGGAGGAGGCAGGAGTCTCGCCCAAGGGGCAACGGGAGGAGTCGCCCAGAGAAGAAGCCGCGCCAGCCGCTGACTACCAACAGTTGAACCCCGATCAGCCTGGAGCGGACACTACCGCAACGCGTGATGGGAAGCCGGCTGATGTCCCTGGCCACGTGGTCAAGTCGCTGGCCCGAGGTGGGTTCTTGAGTTTGTTTGTTTGTGTGGATGAGATACCTGTGGGCACGAGATGTTGAATTTCTTGAATCTGTTCGTTAAACCTTTTCTCTGTCTCCCTTCTTTTTTTTTCCTCCTATTAAAGAACGAGCAACCAAGGAGGGCAGGAATCTTGGCCTCAGCTCGGTTCAGAATTCAATGAAACGGGCAGCAAAATCACAACAGAAGGCTGCGTGGGCGAAACTTATTTCACAATACTCTCAGGTTGTATTTCTGCTTTAATATCTTTATTCTTTTGAGGATTTTACTTGTTCATTATCAGTGCCATAAAAGCTAAGTTTATATTTGAGATTGGTATTTGCTTCCTATTCCTAGAAGTTACATCCATTGGATATCGAACATTATATTAGCCTGTTATAGAATAGGCGATTATGAAAATGGCCAACAAATTGTAACTCTTCATGGGTATTGCTGTACTGTCTGCTTTTGACCAACATTCATTCCATAGCATCGATCTAATGATTTTGTCCAAGGATGAGAATTGGCTCTAAAGTGAGAAACTCCTTGCTGTGGTACCTATCCAGAAATTTCTCCGTGGACTGCACTTATCTTTGGAATTTTTATTGAGAACCAATTCAATTCCACCTAAAGGCATTGAAAACATAGTCACACTTTCCTCACATAAATATGTGATGCAATTCATTTTTTGCCTCCTAATTAGAAGCTTGCCCAATGTCATATCTTATACAAGTTATTTGGCTCAACACTCACTCTTCATCCTAATCTAATGGGGTTATTATAGGCCTGTCAACTTTTATTGGTTCCTCAAAACACATACCTATTTGAGTAGACTTAGTCTGATATTAAATTGTAATACATCATGCACTCGATAAGGTTGAGGTATTATTTATTTAACCAACATCCCAGGCCATCAATCTCATGACTTAATCTGTTGTTGGAAATTGACCATCAAGTGAGGAGTTTCTTCAATGGTCAGTCATTTTAGAAGTGCTCTATGTTGAGCACCATTAACTTTTGGAGTTATTATAAAAAATATTCCACCAAAACTCATCTTGTAATTGAGAGTATATACTTGATTCATTTGATACATATTATATCCATAGCCCAATCATACTTTCAATATTGCAACATGTGGCCCCAGTACTTGCATGTGGTATTACTGCAATATGTCATGAGGCCGATTTCCAACGTGTGCGAAATGCATCGCGGTCACTCGACCACCCCTAAATGCAAAGCTCTCGTGATTTACCTCCCTTCCATATTGCATGGGGCAGTCCTGGAGGTACTCGGGTGAGAGTTATCACCTTTTGCTGCAATATTGCAACATGTGATTCAATTCATTCCTATCCCTAATGTCCAGAAGCTTTCTAGGAATAACTCCTTATTTGAACCATTTGCCCTAATGATCAACCCCTAACCTCACCAAACTGGGTCGTCATAGGCCTATCCACGTCCATTTGTTTGCTAATGAACCACACACCTACAATAGACATCCTGCTTTGATGCAAAATTGTGCACACTGTATTCACCAAATTGATGTATTGTTTGTCTTTTTTGATTGACAACCTATATCAGTGTTCTCACTATTATGTTCAGTGTTGTAAATGACGGTAGGCGGTGGCGGGGTGGTTAGTGACCGCCTCGGTCGCCTAGGCGGTTGCATTTATTTTACTATTTTTATACATAATATTATAGATAATTATTGTTCTTTATAATATTTACTTTTTATAAAACATATTAATTAAAATTTTAAATTTTAATCTAAATATTTAAAAATAAAAAAATATAGTTATATATATACACACACACACATTATATTAAAGGAATAATTTTTTTAGGTTTTAATTAATTCTATTTAAACAATCATAGCTAGTAGTTGATTAAAATTATTAACATAAAATAATTGAATTAAATTCTAACTTACAACTTACTCGCGTACCCTATTTCGGTCGGGTGACGATTTCGATGCATCGTCGGGATTGCACGATGACTTCGGACACATCGCTGCGTCTGGGTGACACCTTTGAGGTCGTTGTTGGGCTGGGCCACACCTCCGAGCCTATCGCTGGGCTTGGACCGCGTCTCCGGGCCACACAGTGGTGAAACAAGGTGAGTTACCGTCTAAAGTACCGCCTCAGCCTAAGGCGGTGTGGTTGATGCTCGCCTCTCGCCTAGGCGGCTCCTAGGCGACCGCCTTGACCTCCATTTAGAACATTGATTATGTTAATGGTTTAAATTGGCTCCAAAATTCTTTCATGGGGGTTGCCTATCTTGAAATTTCTCCACATTAAGTATGCTTACCTTTGGAGTTCTTGCTAAGAAACAATTCACACCAATCAAGTGTTATACATTTAGTAACTTAGGGTGTAAACAAGCCAAGTCGAGTTAAGTTTTGAGATTTTCAAACTTGTTTGATATGGTAACTGAGCCAAACCAAACCTAAAATGATTGTTCAAGCCATTGAAATGATTGCTCAAGCTTGACTTGGTTTATTTTTTATGAGTTTGAGCTTGTTTCATTTAGATGTTATCGAACTTTCAATTCAAAATTGTTTGATTGTTTGAAACTATTGCTTGATTGATTATTGACCTTGATAATTCAAATTGTATGTTCATTTTAAAAGTTTCTTTGTTTATTTAGTAATTTGATAAGAGTTTTTTTTAACATTGTTCACGAGCTGGATACATGTCTCCAAGCTTATTCATTTACTTTAACGAGTTATTCAAGCTTGTTTATTTAATTGATCTTGTTTGTATTGAACGAACATAAACAAATTCTTGTCAAGCCGAACCAAGCTTATTTACGAACGTTCGGTTCATTTACAATCCTTTATCTGCTAGGGGCTGCACTTTGTTCAAGTGAATGGCTTTGTTGATCCACATTTATCAGGTTGTGCCATTGCAAAAAAGGGGCACAACCATCTCTCATTTTATGGGTCATGCAAATCTGTCAGCATTCTATTGCTTTTGGATTAGATTTAGTTCGACTACGCATTAAGGGATGATGTCCATGTATTGTTGCATAACACAATACACAGTAATATTAAATCATGCTGAAGCAACTTAAAATAATGATCGAGTTACCATCATATTCAAGTTGAAAAGGTGACTGTTGGTTCCTTGAGATACAATATGAGTGATTTTGATAACATTCAATTTTGAAGTTGAAAAATATATTGGGAAAGTCATTGATTTTGAATGTAGAAAATTTTATTTGCATATTGGAATAAGGCACTTGCTAACTTAAAGGGCAGTTATAAATCACAATAGACCTGTAGGGTTCATCATACTGTTGATAAAATACTTGAGGTTGTGGTACTTCATTTTGGTTACTTAGAGTCAGGTTTGTTTAACCCTTCTTCTGAATGCTTTATCAAGCTGGCAATAGCGGAATGCCGGAATGAAGGTGTTGGATCTATTTTTTCTGTCATGTTCAGTTACTTGGTACTCCTTATTTCTAGTCCGATGCTTGATTCTATTGTCTTTCTGTTCAGAACCCCCATCTTCTTCTTTCTAGTCCTCACTTCACTGTTGGCCAAAGCCCGACCTGTAATTTGTGGTTAAAGGATCCATCTGTCAGTAAAACAATTTGCAGATTGAGACATTCCCAGGTACAAATGTGGTTATTAAAATTGGTAAACAGATATTTTAAGTTGAAAGATTCATTGCATTTTTTTCTTTCATCTTTATTATTGTAACATCAGCTTGGAGGTTCATCGGTAGCAATGCTTGAAATAGTAGGAAGGAAAGGAGTTGTGCAGGTAAATGGAAAGACTTTTGAGAGAAACTCAAATGTTGTTCTCATGGGAGGAGATGAATTGATTTTTAGTGCTTCAGGGAAACATGCTTATGTATCCTTTTTGAAAATTTCTAAATATACTTGCTTAAGAGCAAATAGTAGACTGTTACTGTTTTTTTTTTAATTTTTTAATTTTTTTTTCATTTCTGGTCTTGGGAGAGAAAATTTCTTATCTGTAGGCAGATATTTCAGCTACTTAAGAACAACAATTCAGCTGTGTCAGTGCTACCTTCTCCACTTGATATTTCAGAATCAAAGGTTCTCTCTGCAAAAGAAGTGCAAGTTGAGACCAGGTCAGGAGATCCATCAGCAGTTGCTGGAGCATCAATACTGGCATCCCTTTCTAACAACATAAAGGATCTGCCTGATGCGCCATCATCACCTATTGATGACAACATTCATGAAGGTTTAGAAAAGCCTGCCTTGGATTCTGGTTGTGATGCATCAGAAGATTGCAATCCAGATCTTGAGAAGGACTCTGATATTCTAAAGGAAGCCTCTGACAATGATGGGGGTGCTGAGTCTCCAACTGATAATCCTGACGCAGTCTTATCTTCTGATCTTGTTGGAGATGATGTCATGCAACTTGATAGTATTGGTCCTGATGTGCATCATGATGATGAAATTGGGAAGGTTTCTTCTATAAACTATGAAACACGTCCCTCTTTAAGAATGCTTGCAGGATCCCCTACATCTGATCTGGATTTGACTGTAAATGCTTTCAAAGGATTTGATGATCATAGGGATTTCCTCAAGGATCTGGAATCAACAACTTTTGTTCCCACTAATAGATGCCAAGCTTTTAAAGATGGTTTGAAACAAGCAATACTTAATCCAAGTGATATTCAAGTTTCGTTTGAGAAGTTTCCCTACTATTTGAGGTGATATATCTTGTTCATGTCTTTGCATATTGCTTACCTAATATTTGATTGTGTATATTATTCTTTGGTTTGCCATTTTCTGAACAATTATTGTAGATTTTCTTGATCATAATTTTGTTTGCTCTTTATATGTATTTATTCTGAAGAAATTAGGCAAAGAGCCAAGATATCAATCCCTTTCTCATACTTGTCCTCAATGGTACTCAGAAAGGGTATACATTGTTGACCCTTTTGTATATGTTGGTACATATTGAGTTCTGACAATATGGTGTTGGTTTCTGCATCATCTTTATTTAAAAGTATCTGCATCATCTAGGTTGAGTAATGCATAAATTGAAAATAGAAAATAGAAAATACTCATCTCCATTAGTTTGTGTTTAATGCATGTTACTTGATCCTGTGTATGAGTTTTTTTTTACATAAGTAAAAGTGGTGTCTCATGTATCCAAAATGCACAAGGGTCTATTCATGTTTAATGCAGTATCAGATCCGAATAGATACCTAAAGATATGTATACATGTATCTACACGCTCTTGAATACCCTTTTACATCTATTGACCTTCACCAAAAAAAAATTATGATGTCGGGCCCTCCATACATAATGTATCAACAATGACAAAGCTAAATGACGAACCTTTGGTGCACTCTCTGTAATATTACCTGAAGGCATGGATCCTCCTTTAATAGGTAGACATCTTTGGACACATATGCAAATGCTCCTATGTCTGCAATCGGGGTGGGGTGGGGGGGGGGGGGGGCCCCAGAGGAACATATGCTCCTTTCTCTCCAGGACGTGAAGCTGTCGATCCTCCTGATACTCCTGTCGGTCTATGGTGAGGAGCCTCTGTTGTGCCAACATCAAAAAAGATTGCATGACTTGGCTGAACGTAAGACTTCCACACCGTCCGGCCTATGGCACCTTGCGACTAGGATTTCAGAAGAAATCATAAGCCCGAGCGACTCTGCCATCCAGTGATAACCACTCTACCAATCTGTGACCCAACAACCTCAAGGATAAGATCCCGTATGTATAATAAATGCTTGATCATTAGGGAATCTGAATGAGCTCCCTGCTAGGACCACAAATCAATGTGACTTAAGTATGTATGATGTACCCACTTGATCCATAATGCATCATCCTCCTGAATCTTCTAGAGAACCTTAGCTAGGATAGTTTCCATGCCCGTAAGTCTCTGAATCCCATGCTGCCTTCGTCTTTCGGTCTACACATATTTGCCCAAGACACTGGAGGATGCTTGGACATCCACATGAAACACCGGTAGATGTTGTAGATACAATCGATGATACCCTAAGGTAGCGGCATAATAGAAAGCTAGAAGCACTCAACGCCTTGAAGTATTGCATTGATAAGTTGCGCCTTGTCTGCATAAGCCAATGTTCTTGGCTAGGCATTGATCTACCTGATCAGAGAATCAGTCAGTGGACTATAATCAGATATCTGTAGGCGTTGTACAACTAGTGGAATCATGAGGTACTTGAAAGGCATAGCGCCTTCTTGGAAACCTGTGATGGATAGAAACCTACTCTGCATCGTATCATCAATTTCAACGAGATAAATATTGGACTGCAGGCGATTAACCTTAAGTCTAGAAGTAGAGCTAAACTTATGGAAACATGTGATCAATGTGCCTACTGAAGCTGTATCATCTTGACTAAAAAGATCATTTGCATAAGCTAAATGAGCCAATCTAAGATGTCCGCATTGCGAGTGGAAGCTGAAGCCAGGCGACATCGTGCTCTGCTACAACTGCCTCCTAAAGATCTCAATCTAGATCCCAAACCGGTGTGGTGATAGAGGGTCCCCCTGTCGTAGTCCTTGGGCGTATGGGTATTTAATATTGTAGTAAAAGGCGATTACACTCACCTTAGACGCTCCACACAACCCGTATTTATGAGTATTTAATATGAACATAGATCTAGTTGTCTAACACACACATGTAGTCATAAGGCTATTAATGTCCAACTAAGATTCTGTGTTAAGAGATAACTATCACAATCATATGATTGCATAAAGTTCGTGTATAAAAAATGACATGATTCTTACATACAAATCGGAAGAGAAAAGAACCATGACGATGCATTTTATACAATTTTAAAAATGAGAAAGAAAATTCGTTAAAGGTTAAATTTAACCCATTAAGAATTAGATTAAACCCAAATACCCAATCTACTAAATATTAAATCAAATTTATTATAAAAAAAGAAAAATGATGATTTTTATATTAGACTATAGAAATAAAATGGTTAAATAGAGTGAATATCATATTAAGTGTTGATGACAGTGATTTTTCTATGCCAAAAACATTTCATGAGCAAGATTTCTAATACGACAACAACAATAACCAAAGCTTATCCCACTATCTATAATAAAATAAAATAAATAATAATTTGTACATTATCATCAATTTTATTTAGTATAATTTTGTTATGAATCAACAAACAAGTTTTGTTCCATCTATTGTATTATGTTAGCATATGGAACTATTATATTGTTTTATATACTTTTAGATATCAAAATTATCCTAGATCAATTGTATTATTTTAAACATATTTGGTATCTAATATTGGAACCTTAAGTTTCAGGGTTCAATAAGATTCACCAGTCAATAATTCACCAAAATGATTTGCCAGAAAATTTGATAACCTTGATTAAGAGTGTTGGATGTTCGACATGGTTGCCATGGGGATACACTAAGCCTGTAAATTAATTCCGTAGGTTCATGCAGTTCTTAGCATAGTACGCGATCAATTCTATGAATTAGCATTGTTCCCAAGCACAGTCTATACTCCTCCCCTTGTTTACCTTTGTTGAATATGAGATCTTACAAGTGGAAATGGAATCAATTCTATTGATTAGCATGATTCCATTTGTGGGGCATTGTACATGGGAAGGAATAAGGACTGTGCTTATGAACTGTGCCAATCCATGGAATTGGTTCACTTCTCAGTGTAAATACAACATAAGTGTCTGCGTACCAGAGTATTTGATAGTATCTACAAATTGATGAATTATTCAAACTGGAATCTTTAAATACCTTATAGAGTACATATCTGAGGATTGGTGACCAATAAATATCTATAATGAAGTTCCATTTGAATTGGTCTGTAAACTTGAAGGATTCTTATTTCTTCAAGTTTGTATACTTAAAAAGCTCCACATTTATTTTATGTTAGTAATTGTTTGAGAAATCTCTATGGCATCCATGGTAATTTGGGCTGTAAGGTTCAATAATGTTTTAAATAGCCATCACGAAGCACTCATTTGTGGATCTCATCTTTTTTTTTTTTCCTTCCAACGAGTATAATATTGATGCATGGCTAGCATAATGTTTCTACTTGAAATTAAAAGGATTGGAATATTTTTTGTTTTTATTTATTTATTTATTCTTTGAGAAATCTCTAGAAGTCATCCACTTGAAACAAGTTTTGTTTTGATTCATGGTTTGAAATCTTGTAAGGGCTATATTATGCTGGATGATATGGTCAAAATATATCATTCCGATAAATTACTGCACTAGATACTACTCGGCACAAATAATATATTATGTGCTGTGTTAATCATGTGGATTAGTATCGTGTTATATTGACATTCAACACTTCTTGACATGCTATAAAACACGTCTTGTTCTATCTTTTATAGCTTTTGTCTGTACAACAAAATTTCAGTAATACCATTGCAGTTAAAACACAATAAGAAGTTAGGGATACTGTTGTCTTTTCTTCTTTTTCATCTTATTCCTCCTTCCCCTTCTATTCTCCACCGGCATCATATGTTGAGGTCAGTATTGAAACAATATCGTTTCAGGCAAAGTTCAAAACTTTGTCTCTGGGATTTTGAACCTTAGCTTGCTTATGCTAATTTTTAAAAAACTTACCCAATCTAGCTGAAGAAATTACCAAACTGATTCTATCATAAATAAGAACAAATAAATGTTAGTATCATTATCAATCAAACTCTTATGCCGATTCTGCTTACCAAACTGTTAGTCCTTTGTTGTTGGCACTTGACTAGTAAGATACAAAAAAAGTTGCATGATGTGCTCTCTTCTCTATATTAAAGAACTTTCTTTTGTCTCATATTGAGATATTTGTCTATTATATTTTGTGTGTGCTAATTTACATAAAATTTATCATAATCTGATGTATTGCTTGTCAGAGATTGCCCTTTGGTTATACTGCTTCAAGTTTCTAAGCTTAATTGAAAAAAATGGCATAACCATTGTCCCGCACATGCAGACGATATAAGACTATAAGCTATCTTATTTCTTCAAAAATCTTGCTGGAACGATCATTAATTATCTTTTTCTTTTTGATCTTCCAGTGAGAACCTGAAAAAAAGTCTCATGACTTGTGCATTGATTCATCTGGAACGCAAGGAATTCATAAAGTACACTGCAGATATTTCATCAGTAAATAATCGCATTCTATTATCTGGCCCAACAGGTATGATTGAAATTGTTAATTTTCAAGACTAAAAACTGATTTTTTGCACTCAATAATCTAAGAAATAGTTATTTAACTCTCTAGGATCTGAAATATATCAAGAAACTTTAATAAAGGCCCTTGCCAAACAGTTTGCTGCAAGACTACTCATAATTGATTCTCTTCTGTTACCCAGTGTAAGTTTTTTCTATGATTGAATATTTTTTAAATAAAAATCTCTTACAATTGGTTATTTATTATGCACTTAACATTGGAAATTGAATATTTTATCATCATGATGATAATACTTAAAATTATCACTAATCTTTAGTGGGAACTTGAAAACAATTGATTGCAGGGATCATCTTCGAAGGACTCAGAAACGTTAAAAGAGAGTGTGAAAATGGATAAACAAGGCATATTTTGTAAGCACCGTACTACTCTTATTGACAGCGTACAACTGAGAAAACCAGCTTCCAGTGTGGAAGCAGATATTGCAGGGGCATCTTTAAATTCTCAATCTCTTCCAAAGCAAGAGATATCTACTGCAACATCAAAGAACTACACATTCAAAGAAGGTTAGCCGTGTTCTAGTTTGTATACTTATATTGTTGAAGTTGCTTTTATAGTTTATGTTGGCTGTAAGCTTACTGAAACAGTATCTTGTTTTTCACAGGTGATAGGGTGAAATATGTTGGCTCATTTCCTTCATCAGGCTTTCCCATTCAGCCACCTCAAAGGCATAATACTGTTTTGAAGTATCATGTTCCAATATTTTTACTTTTGGTTTATCTTATATTCCATTTTTTTTCATTGCTAACTATTAAAATTGATATCCTCTAGTGAGGATTTAAAGGTTTTCTTCCTCACTACGGTATCACTCATAATTCTGACTCGTTATCATGGTATTGTATATTTGTGTCCTGATAGCAGAGTAAATTTTTTTACTGAAGATACCTACGTAAATTGAATTATTATATTCCTAATGGAAATTTAAGTGCTGGCACTATGACTTTGCTCCATGTTGCAGGCTTGCACTTGTTATGTGCCTGCAATTTTTCTCCTTTTTGAATTTTTCCATATAATATTTTCTATTGTGGAATCCACTTTACATAAACCTGGCTTGCTTTATTTTAGAGTATTTACTCGGTAGTCGTTACACTTCTCATGTATGAATACGAATCCAATCCTCTCACTTGATATAGTCATGTACGAGTGGTAGAGGCATTTGATTGATGCTATTATTACATGATTTTTGAGTATTGATTTGGCACATTGCAAGGTTCGAAATGTTGGTCCATGTTTGATGGCATGGGCAAATCATAGCATTCCACCGGTGGAACAAAACTGAAATGTGATTGCTACAAATATAGACAATACCTACATTTTGTTTTTCGGCTTATCTACCAAAATTCAGTGTTAACCAAAATTTGGCTTATCTTATTCTCTATTCTAATATTTGAAAGGAGAGGAAGCCTTTCCTTCACTCCGACTTTATTGTTCTAGGGGGTACCTCTTTGTTTTAACAACATAAGCTGAGCCTACCCTTGTTGCTGCAACTGGAACTATTGTTTCATTCTGTACAAAGACCTAAACTCCACTGAGAAAGGAACTTTAAGCATTGGTTGCTAGTTGCTAAACATTCCATTTTATGTATATGATTTGGATTTTCTTACTATATATATAGTGTGGTACAACCATTTGTTTTTACTGATGCAACTATTACTTTTTTTAGCCTTATCACACGATAGAAAACAATACACTTTTGTATAATCCACAAAAAATATCATTAATTGATTAATTCTATTGATTCTCTTTTGAATCATATTATTTTCTACAGTGGGCCTTACCTAGTATAGCCAAAATGCTTCAAATCCATGTGGTCTGACTTTAAAGTATTATAAAGTATTATAATGTAACAATTGCCTTTAGTTGTCTGACTTTAAAGTCTCTTTATGAACTTAGGCATGTTTGGTTCTGTTGTCCATGCATGGTTATAAAACACGAACTGGACAACTGGTTGATTTGAGCAGAGAACCAAGCAACCTGAACTATGGGACAGTCTCATTCACTTACTAGTAAACCAGGCCAGTTCATTTGATTTCCAGAATTCAACTTTTCTTAAAATGTATATTTTCTTGTATATTTACAATTTTGCACTCATATACCATATAAATATTTTCATATAAGATAATACTATTTATAATAAGCAATCTCCTCATCCTTTCCCAACCAATCTCTCATCCTTTCCCTTTGCCTTATAATATAATACTATTTATAATTTAGACTATGTTCTCCCTTTCCTAATCAATCTCTCATCCTTTCCCTTCGCCCTGCGATATTTTTCTTTCAAATAATCAAGCTTCTTCCACTTTATTTTTATGTGGTGTCACTATCTTGATTGAGTAAATTGTTCATTGATATTCATCTTTTTATATCATTAGATGCTTTGTGATGGAACTTACTAGTTGTCATCATTGGTTTTGTAACCTTCAGCGATATTGGTAAATAGTGGTTAGTATTGCTACTTACAAATACATTATCTCGTCATTATTGTCCATATTAATCTCTCCTGCTTATGCTATAAGCTTGTAGCTATTCAGCACAAATGACTCAACCATTTTTTCTCCCTAATAAACATGATCAGGAGGCCAAGTATTGATGGATAGCCTATAGCCTGTTTTGTAAAGGAAACATGGTTTGAAAGCTCGTACCATGTTGAGGGAAACAATTACCAAAATTCAATACCAATTGCCATTGACAATGTCTCCTTCGTATTCTTTATCTCCTTCAACCTCCAATTCGTCATTGACACCATGCAACGAAACGTTGATACAATACTAAAATAGTATCGTTTTAATTAAAGACGAAAATTTAAACATAGCTTGAGATTATGAACCTTGGAAGGAAATAGTTTTTATGTTTTTTTTTATTATGGTTTTCTTTTTATTGTTTCTTCTGACTGTTAATATATCGGTTGCTTTTGTCATGCTTGACTCATTGTCTGTTTTTTATATGCAGGGGCCCAAATTATGGGTACCGTGGGAGAGTACTTCTTTCTTTTGAAGAAAATGTATCCTCTAAGGTTGGAGTTAGATTTGACAAACAAATTCCAGAGGGTAATGATCTTGGGGGCTTATGTGAAGAAGATCATGGATTCTTTTGCGCTGGTGATTCTCAGTTGACCTTCTTTTTGTTCTTATTTTCTTAGTTGTTATAAGTACTAGTTTTTTTTTTCTCTCTCAATTAACTGTCTTTTATACAGCTGATTTACTTCGTCCCGACTTCTCCGGGAGTGAGGAGTTTGAAAAGCTTGCAATCAATGAATTATTAGAGGTATGCTATTTTGTTCTTATCCTTTGCATACTGATATACAATTGCCATGCATTTGGGATGTTCCTCACTATTATCCTTTTTCAGGTTGTGACAGAAGAAAGTAAAAATGGCCCTTTGATTGTTTTTCTCAAAGATATTGAGAAATCTATATCTGGAGTTACTGATTCATATATGACAATGAAAAACAAGCTTGAGCTGATGCCACAAGGTATTCTTATAGTCGGGTCACATTCACAGGTTGATAACCGCAAAGAAAAGGTAATGACCTTCTTTAATAGTTTTTTATCTTCTAAACAATGTCTCAATTTTTTTTTCCTTTATGTCTTCTATAATTTTCATGTGACAAAGAACTTTATGCAGTCACATCCTGGTGGGCTTCTTTTTACAAAATTTGGGAGTAACCAGACGGCTTTGCTTGATTTGGCTTTCCCGGTACCTCTAATTTCATTTCACTTGCTTGCAATACTGTTGGATTTTTTTTTTACTCATGAGTTTGGATGTCTTATCATTTTTATGCTTCATAGTCCATGCTTTTGATGCTATCTTCAAATTGCTTCATTGATGTGGTATTGAGCTTCAAGCAGTGATTAAAGCATGTTTTAAACAGAGATTCTATTTCATTGTCTATTATTCTTTATTTTAAGGTTTAAAATTGCGAGTCATGTCAGAATTTCAGAATATAACCAATATGGTTTCATTCATATCATGCCGATGCAGTTTCACTACTTTTTACAATATAAAATATATTAATTAAAAATATTTTAATAAACATTTGATCTTTATAGACACTTGTTATTAAGTTAAATTTGAGATGTTGAATGTTGAGTTTAAATTTTAATATTATCAAATATTTGATTCAAGTAAAAGTCAATTTAAGTTAATTGAAGTCATTAAGATAGTTAAGCTATATTTAATTTAGATATATTTTGATCAATTTAAAATTAAATCTAATTTATATATAAAATGATTTAGTTTATTAGTAGTAATAAGAGGTTTTATTTTTCCTCTTTGTTTATTTTATTGAGGAAAAAAATAATGATGAAAGACGAAAAAAATAATAAGAAAAAAGAAAGAAATAATTGTTTAAAAATAAAAAATTCAGCTACAATAATTAAATAAAAAAATGAAAAATGAAAAAAATTGTGGCTTTTGCCGTGAGTGCCACAACCGCGTGGAGACCACCGCGGGGTTGCGACATCGTTTTCATCTCTAGCAGCCTCTGCGGGAGTCGACCTGCTGTCGTGGTTTCGGTAGCGGGCAGAACAATAAGTTTCACTTGTGCCTAGTGGCACAACACGAGATTTAAGGTATAGGGGGATCAAATTCCATTGAAAAGATGATGATTAATTTTTGATACATCAACCTAGGGCACGCAAGGTCTAGGGGGACCAAATCCATTTAATCTCAACCCTTGGTCTTCTCTAATTTCAACCCTCCAACCATGGTTTGTAAAATAGTGATCCGGATCCATTTGCACTAATGGCTAGTAGCCACCCCTAATTTACTTCCTCTGTGTTGACCTAAGGACGGGTTGGCAAGGGCGCTGGGGCGAGCGAATCGTCTTTTGCCACGTGATCCAAATCATAGGATCATATGACCCTACGATCCATAATCACTAAATCTATCCAGATCATGGTTTGAAATGTCGTTCCGTGCCGCCTGGCACGGACGGTTTTTACCATTCTGCCGGGGACACAAAACCGGCACCGCCAGCGAGCGCGTTTCAAGCAGCAGAGAGGCATCGCCGGAGGCGTTGCCGGGTGCTTGCAGCGTCGCGAGCGCAGGAGGCGTTCCAACGCGACGCCTCCTGACGACGCTGGAAATGTCGTCAGACGCTTCCGGTGTCGCTGGACGCCTCCGGTGCCGTCGGCGGCGTCGTGGGGCACCGGCGTCACAAGCGGGCGTTGCGGGACTGCGGGAGGCAGGCGTGCGTCCGCGGAGGTACTGTGCAAAATTAATATTAACTATTAAATAATTCAAACAATTTCCACTTGAAACATGATATTTTAAAGAGACTTTTATAATCCCAAATTTAATTATCCCAATAAAATAAAATAATATAATTTAAAATTTAAAAAAATTAATGATATTCTAAAATTATTTTACTGTTTTAAATTTTATTTTAAAATTCTTAAAAAATTCTAAAAAATTCTTTAAAAATTTTAATAAATCAAATTTATATTTTGATATTTTTAAAAAATTATTTTATATTTTTTTTACTATTTTGATATAATATTTAATTAATATTCTAAAATTTTTTATTATTTTAAATATATATATA
>JBAMIB010000044.1:4334722-4363338 GCA_037177415.1 Kaempferia rotunda | reverse complement strand
TAATATGATTAATATTATTATATTAATTTGATTCAATTTATTCTAAAGGGTATTTAATCAAATATCAAATTGATTTAGTCTTCATGGATCAATTTGATCATCCTATCAAATATTAAATTAATTTTTCATGGTGCTAGGATCGTATGATTCTACGATCCGATTCTGACCCTAAATTGATCGTGATCCTACAAACTATGGCTCCATCCCTCCATATTAATGAACTTTCTATGCCAAACTTGTAACTTACTGAGAGGGAAGAGCTTGGTCTAAAATCAAATATATGTGCCTTGACCACCTGTCTGAACTCGGAAGGACCTCCAGTGCTTTGAACAATAACTTCAGTTGGTGTTGCACCTTTAACAATTTAATTACTTGAAACATACAACCTCGATTACTTTCTCTTTTTTTTTTTCAATTTTTTTTCAGCTGCCAATGATAATCACTTTACTTTTTCAAGGGAAACAAGATGCTTCTTTTGGAGGATGTAAGATTTAGTTTTTGTTGTTCCTTCAGAAGTGTTGAGTTTGGTGTGATGAACTGTCTTTGTCATACAATCATACTCGCCTAATAATATATGGCATGGTTTGCCACTTTTTGTTTTATTATTTGCCACTTGCCAATCTTCTAGTTTTCTAATTGTTGAATTATGTCTACCAACGTTTAACTTGCTCATTGAACTCGGCCAAGCCAATTTTTATAGACAAACTATTGTTGAACTCAGATGCGTGCTCCTCAAATGTCATCCTTTTTGGGTGTTGTAATTTCTTCGACAATTGCATGCCATTTTCACAACCGCTCCCTCGATTTTTCCTTCGATGTTCCTAATTGTTAATATTGTTCTAGCCTTCTTAAGATGGTTGCTTCTCCAGTCTTTTTGCTGATTGAAGTGTTCCCCCCCTTAGTTTAAGCTTCACAATTTTTTTTTTAAATTTCTCGCTATATGTTACCATTTGAAATGAGTCATTACATTTAGAACCACCAATTTGGATTGGATCCGTCGGGTTTGCCCGCCTTGTTAAACAATTTAAGTGGGTTGAGTTGAAATTTTTTAACCCATTTTAATGCGGGTCCAGGAGTGTCGACTCGCGTGGGTCGCAGCCCAAACGGGCCGGCCCGTGGCGGGTTTGGGTTGGCTCGTAGGTTGAGAATTTTTTCCCCAAAAATTTAAAACTAAAGTGGAAAATTCAATGGACCCATGGGCTTTGACTGCTTAATCCGCAATTCAAACTTAAAAATTTTCAACCACACACACACAGGTATATATATATACCGCCTAACATGCAACCTGCGTTGGGGGACCACTTGACTAGTTTGTCCAACCTATATCAAGACTCCAAGTACTAGTACCTCACATGTTCAATCCGATTGATCCTTGTGACTAGAATAGTTTGCCATGCTTGCTCAATCTTGACCGCTTGCTTGACCCGTTTCTCCTAGCATGGCTTGACAGATTTCCCCAACCTAATAAGGCTGCTTTGTTTGATAGGTCTATTTTTACTAACCCGTTTGCCTATCTTGATTGGTCCGCTTACCCCAATCAATCCCCCAGCCTACTTAGGCAATGTTTGGTAGAGCTTCTGCGAAGCATTTTTTAGATTCTAATTACATAAAAACACTTTTGAGTGTTTGTGAATGTCAAATTCTGCTTCTATAACTTTTACTCAAAAGTTAGAAGCAAAATTTGATACTTTTTTCTGCTTCTGCTTTTTTATTTATGATCTAAACTTAAAAATTAATATTTATGCCCTTAATAAATTTATCATTTTGTGTAATTGCCACACACTTTTAATATAATTTACATTTCCAAAATTTATATTTTATATTTTTATATAATTTACAATTCCAAAATTTTATATTTTTAAAATAATATTTTATATAATTTACATTTTCAAAAAAATTTTATACGTATTTTTGTGTATTTATACAAATTTTATCATTTTTTTATATTTTTATTTTTATTAATTTTATATATTTTTTAAAACATCTATGTTATAAAAAAATTAATTTTGATAGAATATTCAAAACAATTATTAAGAATATTATTGTCATTTACTTAAAAATAAATTAAGTTTGAAAGTAATTATTCACCAAACACTCAAACTTTACCTTATATTAACTTTTGGCTTCTATTTCCAAACACTCCATACTTTAGGTTTTCACGAACTTTAAAATAATCTATATAAGAATCACTTTTCAAGAAGCAAAAGCTCTCCCAAACAGTGCCTTAATACTCCTAGCTTGCTCGACCCATTTGAGCCACCTGCTTTGATTAGTCAATTCAGTCAGCCTGACTCATTTAGCCTACTTTCCCTTACCGTCCGGCCGTCCCACTTGGTTTACTTGATCTTGTTGATTAGCCCCACTTGACAAGCTCAGCACATTTAGCATGCTTGCTCAACATGGCCAATCAACTCAATCTGCCTGCTTAATTTCCTTTTTTATTTATCTTGATTTAAATGAAGCTTTCCTCTCATAAATTAAATTGATTGACTCATTCCATAGAAAATATCATCCCCCCTAAATGATCCATCCTTGTTGTTTGTAATGGAAGCTTTGATGGAACGAATTGATTCAATTCTATTTCATTTATGCATTTCAAACACAACCTAGGTTCATTGAACTATCTAGAAATGTTGCTTTATAGAGCGATTTTTCAAGTTTTTTTTTTTTGTAATTAGGGTCATTTTTTTCATACTGGTCCACTCTGTAAATTTCTTACTCTACCTTTTTGTCAACATGTGTGCTCCATATTATGTTTGGCACCATCATTAGTTGCCTAAAGCTTAAATTTTTTATTATTATTATTTTAGTTACATTTGGACATTCATGTAATTGTTATCTTGTTAGGAGTTAGATTCTTTATCCAAGCAATAAAAGCTGAAATGAAATTACAGTTTAATTACACGTGTTCCATAATCTTTCATCCTGGAATGGCCAGGACAACTTTGGGAGACTTCACGAAAGAAGCAAGGAGATTCCTAAGACAATGAAACAGCTCTCCAGACTTTTCCCCAACAAAGTTACAATTCAACTTCCACAGGTTTAAATTGACATCTCATATTTGCATCTACCCTTTATTTTTATAGGAATTCTCTTTGTTTAAATACTAAAATTTCTGGCAGGATGAAGTGCAATTGTCAGAATGGAAACTGCAGTTGGATCGTGATGTTGAAACTCTTAAAGCCAAGTCTAACGTGCTGAGCATACGATCTGTAAGTCTAATCTTTTCGTAGGAACTCAAAGTGCTGAAAAATCATGTTGCCGTGTTTTGAATTTTTAACTTTTGTTTCTAAGAAATTAACATATGCCACTCTCATTTGTGAGTTTTTTTTGTTTGTTTTAGAAGTCTTATTTGTCTTGCCTGTTTAAATTTCTCTTTAAACCTTAAATGAAGGTACTGAAGTAAACTGCTACAGTGTGGATATTAGCAAATGTTAATATCAATTCAGGTCCAAGCTTTGGCACTTGGACATTGATTTTCCTTTTGTTGGTTTCACGTTTTAGCAAATAGCTTATTGCCAATAGGCAATATGCTGGTAAATTTCATGGAAAAAAATCATTTTCCTACTGAGTGCAAAACACACATGACATAACTTGGCTGGTAGGTTAGCATTCCTAGAATTGGTTGATGTTGCTTCATCATCATCACATTGTTAAAACCTGCATCTCATTTCAAATTAACCTGGAGTTCTTTGGAAGTTTTAGTAGTAGTTGGGCATTTAATTTGTTTACCAGTTTTATTTATTTTTAACTTAATTAATAAATGGCAATCCTCTTATTATCTGATCTAGGTAGTAGTTGACCTTTTAATTTCCTATTTGTTTGATATTTTGGCTGTTCTATCTTTTTTAGCAATAGACCAATCATGGTATTATAATAAAAATTGAGCTTTAGCAGATATTTGTTATGTTAATCAAAAGATGATATGTTATTCTATTATAATAAATATTGAACTTTAGCAGATCTATTCATTTTTATATATCTTTAATATATATGCTCCTAACATAATAACTATCGAGTTCTAGCACTCCTCAAGTTTGAGGATAGAGAGTGATCGTGCCTATAGGGCAGGTCCCTTTGAGATGCTTGACGTTGACATGCAGTGTATTTCTCAATTTCTGGGTGTGGGTGAGAAAGCCACTGGATCCCGCTCAACTACGCAGAAAGGTGGCCCATTCGACTTGTGGAGGATGTAAGTTTTGAGCTGGTGGTTTTGGCTTTGCTTTGACAAGTCCATTGAGTGGGTCCATGTTGTCAGCATCTTGTTTTCACTTGGTTATATTGTGGCCTCTGCATATTTAGCACAGAGCTTGCTGTAAACTGGCCTTCAGAATAGATTGTGAGTGGAGGCTGATGCAGGGTGCCCCTAAATATTGCTGCTGCAAATCACGTGTACATTGCTTCACGTGGCAGGGGTGTCTGGGATGACAATGATGTTCTGCTGGAGAGGGTGTTGGTGTTGGGATATCTAGGAAACTCTGTTAGATAGAAAGAAGACAGATAGTGGGAGGAAAAAGAGTATAAGACCCCAAGGAGAGGAGAATGCAAGCTGTTTTCCCCTGAAGAGGGGAATAAAGAAGAGGTTCTGAGAGCAGAAACCTTAAATCTCCATATATCTCTTACACCAAGTTTAATGGGGAAATAATTAATTATATTTGATCAAAAATCAGATAGTTAAATCCATATATATTAAAACATCTAATAACTCATGATGAAACAAGCTATGTGAGACTCAACAATTTATTTTAACATGTATAATATATGAAATTGTGGTTGCTTAATGTTCCTTTGGCTGCTATTAGTGCCCTCTCTTTCTTCAAGCCAACTCTGGTTATCTTGTCCTCTTTTCTATTCTTCGTATTGGTATTACAAATTTTGGATCAGATGTACTACCATCTTCAGTTTTTCATCTTATACAGTTCTTGAACCGGTGTGGTTTGGACTGCAATGATCTTGAAACTGTATCAATAAAGGACCAGACACTCACAAACGAAAGTGAGTTGCTTTCTGTGGCCTTTCTAAATTATCACTACTGTCATTTCTAATGTTTCTAAAAGAAAAAAATATGTATATATATATATATATATATATTGTTTTGTTTTTTTGGGGCAGATGTGGATAAGTTAGTTGGCTTTGCTATTAGTCATCATCTCGAGCATAGTGCAATTGAAGTCTTGCCAAAAGATGCAAAGCTCACTCTCCCCAGTGAAAGGTTATTATTATATTCTGGAACATTTGAATTGTGATTAGGTGGCATGGAGTCTATATAAAGCTGCCTCTAATCTTCTTAAATTGTTTTCAATGACTGGCAGCCTTATGAATGGGTTAAGTATGCTGCAGAGCATTCAAAATGATAGCAAGAGCTTAAAGAAATCACTCAAGGTATAACTATGAATTTCTTTGGTTGTACCATTCCAATGTGGTTATTTAATTTTCAACTTCCATTGTTTCAGGATGTTGTTACCGAGAATGAATTTGAGAAACGACTTCTTGCTGATGTTATTCCACCTAATGATATTGGAGTTACATTTGACGACATTGGAGCATTGGAGAATGTTAAAGAAACACTGAAAGAGTTGGTGATGCTTCCCCTACAGAGACCAGAATTATTTTGCAAAGGACAATTAACAAAGGTGCTTTATCTTGGTTTGTTCCTAACTATTGTTTAGTGAGTTGTCTAATTTTGCATACCAAAAAAATCTTGTGTTGTAATTATAATTTCCTACTAGTCTATTAAATTCAAGCTTAAGTTGTAATTATATGTTCGTACTAACAATGGAATCATCTAGTAATAGGTTCAAAAGAAATTCAGGTATATAAAATGTAGGGGAAAATGATGAGGATGGATCCATAGAACCTATCCAGTGTTTTTGTACAATGAGAGATTCATTGGCTAGCTTGACAACTGTTAAGAAATGTTGATATAATACTGTAGGAGTTGATGTTACCAGATATGTATTTAGAATCTTCAGAATTTAGGAGATATGCCAGGGCAGATGTGGAAGTATCTTTATGAGTCACCAAAGTAGCTAATTGAGATGATGCATTTTCTTTCGCTTAGGGCAGAGGAACCTAATGTACTCATCAATAGCAAGTTATGACAATGGAGCTAAAAATGGATTCCTTATCAGTTGGCGGTTCATTCTATGGAAGGTTGTTCAGATTGTGCTACATGAGCAACATATGAGAGATGATAAAATTGGTATTCATGACATCTATGCTTCAGGTGTCCTGGTTTTCCACAGTAAATGCACTATCTAGAACTACCCTATTCTCTACCTAACCTCACACCTCCCTTGACTATCTTCATGAGACCCACCAGACTGGTTTAACAATAACACCAGAGTGCTCCAACATATTTTTAGAAGTTGGAGCATAGGTGTTAGAGGCACACAACATCCCATATAAGTATCAGATAATGTGGGACTTAATGTGCCTCCAAGAATTTGAATTTTCAATGGTGCAAGTTCAGGGCACAATGTATGGGAGTATAATAGCAAAAGCTTATCAACGTAATCCGAATGACTCAAGCATTATATTTGCATATGGTAGACAATCTGAAGTAATCTTTGGATCCAATGACAGATTCTGAATTTGACCAATGTGATAATTATTTGTCTATTAGATTTACTAAGTCAAAAGAGATTTTCAATCATCTCTTAAGCAAAAAATATGGCACCGCTTTAGAGACTGTTTGCATCCATGCTTGGTAGCAAGAGAAGAACCATTGAAAGATGCTCATAAGGCTCGGATTAATTGCCAAAGGAGGGACCATTCTGAATCGATAACCCTCATGGACGAATGCCTTAATTGCTCTTGCCTGAACAAACTTCGCCTGCTGCAACCCTGGATGCAAGATATTCCTGTTAAGTTTCTCAATGGTATGTTGGTAATAAGCATAGACGCCCATAGGCTTGGAATAGCAGGACAAAGAGTTGCTGGTAATACCCATTTATGAACTGATCCATTTAACACAAACTCAAAGACAAATTTGTTGGTCACGTTGTGTCGTATAAATTGTTCCTGATGTCTATTGTATCCTCTATTTGTTTGCTTGTATAAAGTACATTTCCTGTAATACCTTTAATGCATTACATTTGTTTTCTCCAATTATATTTGGTTAAAGAACTTTTCTTCAACTACTTTCAAGTATCTCCTTCAGTTATATTTTTGGTTTGGCACTATAAATTAAACATTGATGGATACACTTCTGAACATACATTTCTACGCATTTGCATTACTGAAGTTAAGATGAAACATCATGCTTTTTGTTAGGATCCCTAGGAATTTAAATGTTTAACTCTCTTTTCTTGTTTTCCAGCCATGCAAAGGAATTCTGCTCTTTGGACCTCCTGGCACTGGGAAAACCATGCTTGCTAAAGCCGTTGCTACAGAAGCAGGTGCAAATTTTATCAACATATCGATGTCAAGCATCACATCCAAGGTACTTATCTTGTGTAGTGGCTTATAAAAGTGGACTGCATTATTCAATGGTTTATGCTGGCATTTGTGGTATGGAAGGCTCAAAATTTGTCATCAATATGTCTACCAGTCTTGAAATTCTCAAAATAAAGACCAAATAATTGTATTCTGTTGTCAGCTGAGGTTGAAAGATGGATAATATAAAAAATTATTAACTATCAAAATTAATAAATATCAATTTGGTTGTGTCCGAAAGATCAACTACGGTTGCTATTTATTTAATAAAATTGGAGAAATATAGAGGAAATATAAAAATAATATTTTTTTCTATTTAGAAAAGCTTACCATGGAATTCATAGAAAGGGGTGCTAAGTTTTAGTGAACAAATAAATATCTGTCAATTGTATTATATGATAATGGCCGTGCATTCTTGTAGTTAGTGTTAGAGGTACTGAGAGTATAACAGACATTTTACATCATTATAGGTTTACATCAAAGTCAGTTCTATGCTTCTACTTTTTTTACTTTCCTGCTAAATGATTTTGCCAGTTTAGCATTAATTGATAGTTTAAATAAAATAAACTTGAGAATTTAAGAGAAGCTTTGGAAGGTAAATTTGAAATTTATAAAATATTATTTCAGTAATGCGAAAACTAGTCAGCTAACAGTTAAGATGACGATCAAGAAATTCCTGTAAGAGTTGTTATTTTTTATCTATTGTTGAAAAAGTAGGAAATATTGTTGAAAATATTAGTGACGGGATAATGATTGGGTTTTCTAATGTATAGGAGTAATAACAGATATGAGAATGATTAACATGTATGTCGAGTTACTATAAATGAAGAATCAAAATACTATATATATGTTTAGTAACAGCTAATTGATTCTATATCCAGTGATTCATGTAGCAAAATCAAATAGTTAGAACTACCAAGGCTTATTGATATTGAGTTATCGATGTTGTTCTTGTTGTTAGGTGAACAGGGACTTGCATAGAATGTCAATCCTTGATTTCTATGTTGTTCTAAATTTATTTCTTTTCTAAATTTAGTTTTACCCATCATTTGTAACAGTGGTTCGGGGAGGGTGAAAAGTATGTAAAAGCAGTGTTCACATTAGCCAGTAAAATTGCCCCAAGTGTCATCTTTGTTGATGAGGTAACATTGTTGCTTAGCTTTTATTCTGAGGATGGTAGAAAATTTGGCATCTATTTGTCTTCTGTTTTGTTCATTTCTATGTTTTTTAAAGGATGATTATGCCATTTCCATCTTATAGGTTGACAGTATGCTGGGCAGGAGAGAAAATCCTGGAGAGCATGAAGCAATGCGCAAAATGAAAAATGAATTCATGGTTAATTGGGATGGCTTGCGAACCAAAGATAAAGAGCGTGTCTTGGTTCTTGCTGCCACCAACAGGCCTTTTGATCTTGATGAGGCTGTTATAAGGAGACTTCCCAGAAGGTAAATGTTGGGAATAGTATAATTTGAGCGTTACTCAAAATGATTGATGCCTTGAAGTGTTTTGTAATGCAGATTAATGGTAAATTTACCAGATGCATCAAACAGAAGGAAGATTCTGAGTGTAATATTATCAAAAGAAGAATTATCACAATATGTTGATTTTGATGTTCTTGCAAATATGACTGATGGTTATTCAGGAAGTGACCTAAAGGTTTGCTTTACTAGAAATTTTTTTTTCTTGTTTCAGTAAGACGCTTGAGTGAAGAGAGCTAATTTCTTATAATTTTTCAGAATCTCTGTGTGACTGCTGCACATTGCCCCATCAGAGAGATTTTGGAAAAAGAAAAGAAGGTCAGTGCTTAAGACTTTGGTATATAAAGGAAAGTTTTGTGAAGTAAATAGTTTTGATTAATAGTGCGTGACAAGTTACATTCAAATAAAAGGAGTATACCTTTTCAGATGTCAGTATGTAGAAGGAAAGTTTTGTGAGGATTATCATTCATTTGACATACTTTGTGGATTGGAGTGTGAAGACTTCGAAGTCACACATGCAAAAATTAAATGTTGCAGAGATAAGAATGCTTAAGATAAGGTTTTTGAATTACAGGACTGCATTAATAATATCCAATATCAACCAAACCTTATCCCACTAGATGGAGTTGACTATATGAATCCTTCAAAATTATTGGTCTCTATCTTCTACTATATTATCATTTATATTTAATTGAATTTTATTGCATTTTATCGTTACTAATCAAGTCTTCTTTAGCCTTTCCTTTCCTTGTTTAACATGTGTATTTGTCACAATTTCACCTTGTTTAACTGAAGCATTTCATGATCATCTAAGTACATGTTTGTACCATTTTCTTAGAGTTTCCATTAGTAGGTGTAATACTTTCTCTCCAATATTTTCACTTTTTTGTCTTGTCCATCCTCGTGTATCCATACATTTACCTTAGTATTTTCGTTTATATAACTCCTATCTTTTGCTCGTGTGCTCGAGTCGTAATCCAACATTCAACTCCACGCAGTATAACATGGGTCTAACTACCGTTTTGTAGAACTTTACGATAAGTTTTAGATATACTTTACAATCACAAAGAGCATGTGACGTTTTTCATTTCAACAATCATTTTTGTATTTCATGTAAGACATCTCTCTCAACGGTTTTATCTTTTTGCAAAACCGTTATTAAATACTTAAAACTCATAGTTACAGGGAATTCGTCAAATCCTATCATAACAATTATCTTATTATATCTAATATTGCTAAGTTTAAATTTCATATATTCCGTCTTTACTTTAATAAGCCAAAAACTTTCACCCTTAGTATTTTTCACTAAAATTTGAGTTTAACATTTACTCATTCATCTACTAAAATTATATCATTTACAAGCAATATGTACTATAATAATGTCTTAAATATGTTGAGTGAGTTCATTCATGATTAGTGCAAAAGGATAGGGACTTGAATTGATCGTTGATGTAACCCTATCTTTATACGTTTCAATTAATCCTTATTAAGTCTTTACTCTTGTCACATCCTCATATATATCATTTCAATGTGTTACACTAACACTTTCTTTTTTTAGAATTCCTCACATAATTTATCTTGAGACTGACATGAGCTTATTTTAAGACGACAAATACAATTTTGTTCGGCTCTTTTACAAGGGGGATTAGAATATTTATGCTTCACTATTAAACATTGTTTTTACTTTCAATATTAATGAATAATTTTGTAAGGTATTTAATACTTTGTAAGTACTTCAATACCTTTATTAGAATCAACTCTTAATTACTTTTCCCTTTTACAACCCATTTAAAGTCCCTTTAAAGTCTATTATACTCTAAGTTTAAATTCTACAATAAAAATTTAAATTTGTATACTCTACAACAACAACAAACATGCATTATCTCACTAGATGGGGTCGGTTATATGAATCTTTTTACGCCATGGAGCTCTATTTATTACTATATCATATCTTACTTAAATAAATTTTTTCTAATTTTATTGTTGCTAACCAAGTTTTTTTTTAGTTTTCCTCTTCTCCGTTTGATATGTATATTTGTCATACTTTTACATCGTCTAACTGGAGCAGTTATTGGTCGTCTAAGTACGTGCTCGTACCATCGTAAACATTTCACTTGGAGTTTTCCCTCAATAGATACAACTTTGACTTTCTTTCTAATGATCTCATTTTTTATTATATCCATCCTCGTATGTCCACACATTCACCTTAACATCCTCATCTCTGCAACTCTCATATTCTGCTCATGTGCTCAATCAGTTTGTTTGTATTTTATGTAAGACATCTCTCACAATCCATCTATCGTTTTGCAAAAATGATCTTAAATGTTTTAATCTCTCAATTCTGGACAACTCATTATCTCCCATTTTAATAATTGTCTAATTACATTTAGTATTGCTAAACTTAAATTTCATATATTCTGTCTTTATTCTACTAAGCTTAAAACCTTTCTCTTTTATTGTTTTCCGTCAAGATTCTAGTTTAGCAGTTACTCTACATGTTTCATCTACCAAAATAATATCTGCAAACATGCACCATGTCTTGAATATGTGCATTGAGTTATCCTATAATTAGTATAAAAAGATAGGGACTTATAGCTGATCCTTGATGTAACCATATCTTTATAGGAAATGCTTCAGTTATTTTGTCTGAAGTTTTTACTCTCGTTGTTATATCCACGTACATATTCTTGATTAGTTCAATATATATTACCCTAACACCTCTTTTTATTAGAATTTTTTATATAATTTCTCTTAGAATTTATTATAAGTTTTTTCTTAGTCAATGAATACCATGTGCCAATTTTGTTTTTGCTCCCAATATTTTTCAATTAGTTGTTTAAGATGTATAGCTTTTATTATCGACCTTCTAGACATAAACCTAAATTGATTTTCGGTCACCGTGTCTCCTTTTCAATCTTTATACTATTATTTTTTTTTTCAAAGTTTTATGGTATGAGTCATTAGTTTAATACCCCTATAATTTGCACAATTTTATATGTCTCCCTTGTTCTTATATTATGGGAACTAGAGTATTTATCCTGAATTGATCAAACATATTTTTCGTTTTCAATATCATGGTAAATAATTTTGTAAGTCATTCAATCCCTGAGTACTTCCATATGTATCAGAATTTCATATGGTCTAATAGCTTTTCCATTCTGCATCTCATTTAAGACTTGTTTTACTTCTGAAATATGAATTTTAGGATAAAAATTTAAATTTCTATACTCATTTAATCTACTTAAATTATCTATAAGTTAAGTTGATCACCTAAACCTTTAATAAAAAATTGATAAAAATACATCTTCCACTGCTCTTTTATTTCTCCATTGTTTACTAGTACCCTGTTACATTCATCTTTAATACATTTTATTTGGTTAAGAGCTCTTGTCTTCCTTTCTCCCACTTTAGCTATTCTATAAATGATTCTTTCCCCTTTTTTGTATCCAATTTTTATATAGTCATTCAAAAGTTTCGTTCTTTGTCTATTCACTATTTTCTTAGCCTTTTCTTGACTATTGTATATTTTTTTAAAGTTTTTTTCTTTCTTACAAATATATAATTCTTTATAAGTTGTTTGTTTTTCTTCACTTTCTCTTGTACTTTCTCATGTCGTATATGAGTCTTTATATATTGCTTTTAATACTTGTGATCCTACCCTCTCATTAAATATACTTCCTTGAACTTGCATAATTTCATAATAGAATTCATGCACGTCTTCGTTGTATTGATACTATGATGCTTGAGACGTATATCTAACAATAGTAACCTATGTTGGCTAGGTAAGTTTTCTTCGAATGTAACTTAGGAAAGATTTTATTAAAAAAAAACTAAATATCCAATAAGTGTTCTAGGGAAACTAAGGAAAATTTTAGATGATACAATAAGACAAATAACCTAATTGATTTGAATATTGATAGTGTTGTATAGAGGCCAATGCAAGAAGCTATATAGCTAATGTCAAATAGTTGGGTAACACAATTTGATTTGATGATACTACTAGAGATTGTTAAGTCCATTGTTTCCATAATGCTGAAATAGCAAAGAGGGATATAAAGTTGGTGATGGTTGACAACTAGTAGTGGATTCCAAGTCAGTTCACGCGATAAGCAACATTGTTACATTGCTTGCACAACGTTCTGCATACTATGCTCCATGTTTCCCCGTTATTGTGTTTATGACCGTTGTTGCATGCCATTGTTCATATTGTTGTTCCAGAATGGGATTTATTGACTTTTGAAACGTACAGGAAAGGACTTCAGCAATTGCAGAAGGTAGACCTCTACCTACACCATATGGAAGTGAAGATATTCGTCCCTTGAACCTTGAAGACTTCAAATATGCACATGAACAGGTAATGTAGCAACATTGTACATGTGCTTGACTAAAACTAAAGCACTAATAACTCTATTGGCTTGCCCTATACTAAACGCGCCTTTAACATCTTTGGAAGTTAAACTGTATCCCGCCCCCGCTTGCTAGTTCATGGCATGAAACCTGAAACCATTATATGTAACATGAAATTCTTCAAGTTACTTTGGACAGTTGAGATTTGGCACCTGTAACATGAAATTCTTTAATGCGAAATAATTATTTACTGATTTTTACGTGCAGGTTTGCGCAAGTGTGTCATCTGAATCTACGAATATGAATGAGCTTGTTCAGTGGAATGATCTCTATGGTGAAGGAGGGTCAAGAAAGAAGAATTCATTAAGCTACTTCATGTAGGAGCTCCATTTTGTGTATAGTCCTACCGAAGCCCCTTCTGCAAAGGTAGCTCATCGGCCAATCAAAGTAGCGGCTTTGCCTGCCGATCTTGTATTTATTTTTCATAGCAGTTATTTATCAACTGTTAATTTTCGTCAAATGCAACTCAAGTCTTTATCGAGGTGGCAAAATCCATAGCTTTTTTACGGTTACCTGTAATTTTTGTCCTCAACATGTTTGAAGGCTTATTTATCTGTACATGATCATGGTAAAAGTAATAAAGGGCCTAACATATAGGGGTTAGGTTCTTGTTATGCAAGCGGCCGGAGCGTTTGTCCTTAAATTTAGAAAATGTACATGTAAAACTTGTATTTGTTTTATTTTTTGGGGAAGCTCCATTTTTTCTGTTTGTTGTGCACTTATGGCACAAAAAGTAGGCAATTAGAAACCCTCCTATGTTTCTTCTGCTTTTGAGAGCGGTGCATTTACGTGCCCTCAACTTGAGAGGCATGGCCATGGATTACAAATCTCCCCTTCCTAACTCAAGGAAGACGAGCCCCATCAAAACATCAGCATGTAATTTATAAAATGTAAATTTAATTATTTTCTCATTGAATTTATTTATTAAAAATTGTATTGTCCTTTTGTTTTTTTATGGAAATGAATTAATAGTATTATTAGTTTTGTAATATATATAAGACGTTGAATATTATTTAACGAACACAAACTAATTTGATTGAATCAAATATATGTTAGTTTCTTCATGAATGTTCTATTCTTTACAAATAGCATTCTTCCTAATGAAAAAAATATCCAAATTTGTAGTGTCATCATGAATGCTCGATCGATTTAACATGCATCTAGTAAGTTTCAGGTTGCTTTGATTATTTCTCGAATTTTATAATTAAGCATTTCGTCACGATGGACACGCATAAAGTGTAGGACGATGGAAGAGAGATGGATTAGGGGTCATATGAACCATCCATCACGACTCCTACCGCCATCCTCCATGAAACAAGGAAATCAGACGGACCAAATTCCTATTTTTATATTCCCTCTCCTTAATTCTCAACTATTAAGAGACACTGACTGAGTCTTGATCTCCCTGTTACAAACAATTGATGAACTGAACAATCATATAATTAATCATATATATTCATTCATTTAGCTAGTGCTGTCTGAGGATATGTATGTCGTCCTCAGGATCGGCCCCTTCTTCCAAGGAGAATGGAATCATGGGTGACTGATCGATCGAGTAGCAGTCTCCAAGTTATTAATTAATCTATGAATTAATTTCTTGATAAATTCAAGTTTAATTTAATTTAATTGATCGATAATTAATTCAATGCAGACGGTTGCCATATTGGCTCAGAGAGGTTCCTGACATCACTTTTAGGACAGACAAGGAACCCTTCAAGGCAATTAAGGATTTCTTTTTTCAATTATAATTTTCAGATTCTTGTTAGTTTTATGGTGATTGAATGAATTAAATTTAAATAATTACCTTGTGTTGCAGAATCATATGGAGAGATTTGCAAAGATGATTGTGCAGAAAATGAAGGATGAGGATCTCGTTGCTCCTCAAAGAGGTCCCATCATTCTTGCTCAGGTCTAATAAATACATTCACATTTAAATTTTACTTACTTGTTTCTTACTTGTTTGTTAGAGCATCTACATTAGGTTCCTTTAAATTTTTTTAAAATTTAAGATAAATCATACACTTTATTACATTTAAACTATCAAATAAAGGATGAGAAGCTGAATGAAATTCCTTTTAAAATCATTCAGGTAAGTACCGGGTATTCGGTGATCCGTCGTCTCCAAGATCACCAAAGCATCTTTCATACTCGGTGCGCGCTTCTTCACAAGGAATGGCTCACTCGATAACTACTACATGGTATGTAGCTGATCCCAAATATTTGGAACTTCAATATAACTTGGCATTGATATTTGAAAATTTTCACTTTCAGTATCATGGTGGAACAAATTTTGGAAAGACAGTAGTTGCTTTCGTGATGACCAGATACTACGATGAAGGCCCGCTCTATGAATGTGGTTAGTGATTATAATAACTTTAAGTAGATATAATGTTTTACATTTGCTTTAATGATCATGATATTGAATTCTTAATTTTCACTGTTTCATGGTGATCAAGGCCTGCAGAAGGAACCAAAATGGGGCGATCTCAGGGATTTGCATGCTGCACTGAAGCTGAGCAGGAAAGGATTGCAAAAGTTTGCACCTGGTTTTGAGGTAAAATCAAGAAGAACAGGATTTGTCGTGTTCAGTAATAGCAAATATATATAAACCTTGTTTAGTGATCCTAAATTAAGACTCAATTAAAAGCATTAAAGTTGATGATCAAGTAAAAGTGTAAAACAGATCGAAATTCATGTCTTCTTCTTTTTTTCCCTTTCAGAAATACTTTGATGGCCCTTCTAAGACCCTGTCGCTTTGGACTTGAGCTCTATGGGGAAAGGCATGGTGTGGATAATTGGACAAAGCATCGGACAATCCATTGATTTAAGTTGCTGTTTTTATGACTAGGCATGCTTGGGAAAACCATCGTGAGCATTGCCGGTGTCGGCCGAGGCCTACGGGATTGACGGAGCGTGTCCCGAAACGACCAACACACTTGCAGTCCAAGCCAAATGTGCTAGGAAGAGCCACAACGATGACAAGTCTTGCTGTTCAACAAGTTTGTTTCGCTTTGAAATTGAGAATTAATCATGTAAATATAGTCGGATCATGGTTTAACGCAATCTTATTAATTAATTTAATTGCAAGAAATTTCATCTTAATCCTTCACCACTGTAGCAATTTTTTAGAGTGTTCGAGTAGTAATGGACATGTTGTAGCTTCTTTGTTTGTCATTCTTGTTAAAATTAAGTGCTTCTCCACAAGTAATTTTAGAATTCTTTACAGATGCTTTTACCTTTTCTCTGGTACAAGGATTAATTGTTTCATTGCTATCAGAGTATTATATTAGTATTTTATTTCTTTATTTGGTGGTTAATTTTTTATGACACATGAATTTGGACAAATCTAATAAAGTGATTTAATTGTTATATTAATTGTGTATTTGCTTGGCAAAAAGGTCATAGACCCGGGTGTCACTAATAAGAAAAGACTCTTTAACCATGGGATTTTCCATCGTTAAAAGGGTAATTCTCATCATTAACTTTTATCAATAACGGTATTAAATATTATAGAAGGTTGTCACTAAAATGCCCATCAAGAATTGATTAAAGACAAAAAAAAAAAAATATTATTGTCAATAGCTCTTAATAATGGTATTTCACTGTCATCAATAACAACAACGACGATCTTATATATCATCGTTAGTAATTTAACAATTTTAATTATTTAACAATGATTTAACATATCATCTTTAATGGCAACAGCGACAATATCATTTATTTGAACCTGTCAAAATATATATATTTTCTATAAATACACTACTAAATGTTAATAAAAATCAAAACACTAAATATAAAATGATTATTTCTGCATCATTAAATTTTATATCACAGTGTCTAATTATCATCCAATAAAATTTACATCCAAATATTCAATTTTTCTAAATTCTTCTTTTTATGCAAAATATTATCATTAGCAAAAGCTTCAAAAAGTCTATTTCACTTTAAACCACCAATACTTATAATAAATTTACAAAAAAATAAGTATCATAATAAGATATTTAAAATAATAAAGAAATCTTGATACACAAAATATTAAACCTGCAATTTAATTTCAACAAATAAAAAAAGATGATACTAAGAACAAGAGATCACCTCATCTCTCTCTGCTATACTCGTCCAGCTATTCATCCGATGATTCTCCTGACCATATCCATTTTTGTTCTAATCAAACAAATTAAACCTAATAAGAAATAAACAAATAGATGAAAAGAATGAAATAACCGAGAAGACACAAAAGTGCTGAAAAGTGTAATTACCTGTCCACTGTTGAAAAGTGTTGCAACCTCTTCTTCAGTAACCTACATATCCGAGACACAAAAATTTTAGCTATTTTAGACACGTTTTAAATTGCAAGTAGAAGGTTTATACAATCTTATATTTGTTAACATAAACCAAAAGAAACGACTAGGATTTTCTTAATCACCGAACAAAAAACATTAGAGTACATAACACAGAAAATATATACAGAGAGATAACATGATAAATGACAAAACTACCCCTATCTATCTAATATTATCCAACAATATTAAACTACATATGACGAAGAGATAGAAAAAGCTAATAAACTCTTAATCCATCAACTATGAAACAATATTTGCTCAATTTAAATATTCTAAAACATGTCTCTTAGTGTATTCTTATGCATTTCTAAAATACCACAAAACCTATATAGACATGCTTGCTTAAGTTCACTCCTGTGAATGCATTAGGAGATTTACAAACCCCCAAAAAAACTATGGATAAAATATCTAATCAATAGAACAAAAGAATGAGTGAAATAAAAGATTGTGTACGATCATTGCGCACGTGAGAGACTTTTCTTTTTCTATTTTTGAAAATGAACGAGTACACAGTGGAAACACAAGAATAAGAAAAGCACAAGAACACAAACGGTTTACTTGGTTCGGAGCCTTCGGTAACTCCCACTCCAAGACACAGCTCTCGTGGACCTATCGACAAGTAATCTACTAAAGGCATCCTCCGGTAATGCCGGAAAAGGGAACGAGTACAGTGATAATATAAGGATAGGCGTAACAACCTACACCTTCCTCGGAGATGATAATTAGGGTTTTAATGTGTGAAAAATTGAGCAAGGCTTAGGAGAGCGATGGGAGACGATCCGACAACGTTCTTCTTAAAATTCTCAAACTTTTGGGATGGTTTCTAAGGGGTTTTCTAAGGGTGAAGGCGGCAGCAAAAGGTTAAAGAAAATCCTAGAATTCCTCCTCTTTTTTCGAAAATAAGACTTCTCTCCTTAAATAAAATACTAGGAATATCTGTTTGCTGTAAATTAGGCCTGGCCCGTTAATAGGTAATTAAATAACATAAAACATAAAAACCCTCAATTTAACCAATTTAGATCTTAATTAAATAAATTGCATACCTTGAGAATTTTATTTCATGAAATTTACTTGATCTGGGTTTTGAGCACTACACTTTGCTTATGTTGTAATTTTGTGAGACATTTATTCAAACATTTAGTAAACATGTGAATCCATACTTCACCTTAATGAAGATTTTTTATCATAGATTAATACAGCTCCTAGTATTATCATAAAGTAGTGAAAATTACAAAGACTCAAACTAAAAACTCACTCTATCTTCTTCGGTTGGGTTCTAGTCTACAAAATTAATGAAGTCACGGATGTTTTTCCCCTTCAATTCAAGATCTCAAAGAATATACATAAATCTCATTTCCATCTATTAAGCAAGTCGAGTTGCTTTTTAATAACTGAAAGGAAAAAAGAAGAGAAAAAGGGTGGGGTTCTATTGATTTGCAAGAAGTATTAGAGTGTGAAGGATTATATTGGGCCAATTTATACTACCATATATAGATTTCTAAGTCGGATGATTTTTTTTTTTTTTGCCTCTTAATAGGCATGGCCTTGTTTGTTAAAGGTGTAGTTACTATCCTTGATGCTTATTATGACCATTTGTGGCCCATTGTTAAAAGTTTTCACAACATTAATATGTTTTAACACTAAACCAAATTTTAATCAAAATATTATTGAATGTGACAATATGAATAATACCTAAGAATAGCTCCCATTGTTGACGTAGCATAGGTGAAGGAGTTCCCTCCCATAGTGGGAGGGAGCTCCTTTGTCAGGGCCACTCCTTTGTTTTTTTTTGCATGAATTTTTTTATTTTAGTTTTTAAAATAACAATAATAAAAGAGTGAGACTTTTTGAAAAAAATATGGAACATGTAAAGTTATTTATTTATTTATTTATTTATTTTCTTTTTTTGAAACTTAATCATTTTTAAAATTAATTTTCTTAAATTTTAATTTAGATCCTTGAGTGATGTCCAAGAAGTTTAGTCATGTCAAACTTGTTAATGGAGAAACAATCTTAAAACCTTTGACATGAACATGGCCATGGAAGTGTGACCTTGTCTAAGGCCGATAAGTCAACTTGACAAAGGCTTTGATCCATAGTCATAACAACATATGTGTCATTTACAAAAAACCTTTTTTTTGTAAATTACTTGCACATCAAAGAAGTATTTTATCAATTAACTCTTGAACAATAAAATGCATTGATCATACAAACTGAGTGAATTTGCATCAACCATTACCGAATCAAATGAGTCACCCAATCCAATTTGTTGTTAAACAAACTTGGTCTAAATCTTTGATTGACTTGGTCTAAACAAGGCTCAGTTCAACTCACCATCATATCATAGTTGGCTCAACCTACTGGGCTAAAACAAACAAGCATATACAACAAAAAGATCATTCTACTTTTTTAAGTCAAAAAGAAAAAGAGCTAAATAACCATCAAGGAACTACATTAAGATACCACAACATCCTGGATCTTCTCTTTTATTTCATGAACTCCAACCCCACAAAGCCATTGCAAGGGCCACGGAGAGTCGCAAGAAACTCGACGACGATCGCAGAGAAAACCCATCACTGGGCTGTGGCACTGGTGCTCCCGCACCTGATTGATCGATCAATGGCAAACAATTACGCTCCATCCTGAAGAATATGAACTACATATAATTAATTACTCGAGTTCAAAACTTACTATCGCACAATGATTGAGTTGTTAGACTTGTGAGTATGTCGAAGTTGGTCCTGTTGGTGTAGCCAGCATAGGTGCATGTTGTGCTCTCACAGACTGTGCTGGATGATGAATTGCCGAGGGAGAGATTTCCGCAGGTTGCTACTGGGCAAACTGATGAACTGATCCCTCTCGTAGGGTGGCAATCCAGCCTAATGCAAATCAAAGAAACAATTACGGATGACACACAAAGTTTTCTTCGTTTTTTTTAGACGATTATTAATGGTGCATGAACTCACTCCCACGAAGAGGAGCTGCAGCTGCAGAGGACACAGTTGTTCGCAGTCAGAATGTAAGTTCCATTGGAGACGAGCAGGCCACTGTCGGCAGAGGCGCTGCCGATCGATGAAGAACACGCTGCGGCATCATCGACAATTAGACATGGTTTAGCAGGGTGTTGGATAGAGAAATGCGAGGGAAGAAAGAAAGAGGATCGATCAAACCTCTGAGAGGAACATCGAGAATTTGGCCAGCCTCGAGGGTTTCGGGATCGCTGATCCCGTTCAGATTCAGCAATGTTTTCTCCTTTGCCCCGAACTCCGCCGCGATCCCTGACACCGTGCTGCCGGAGGTCACTACGTGCGCGTAGTGCACCACCGGCACGCCCTCCACCTCGTCGCAGCTGCAGGGCAAGGGGATGTAGATCTCCTGCCCTATTCGGATCAGATTAGGGTCGGAGATGTTGTTGGCGGCCGCGATCTCCTGGTAGGAGGTGAGTCCGTTGAAGACGTTTTGGGCGATGGAATCGAGGCCGTCGCCGGGGGCGATCCGGTAGAGGGGGCGGTGGGCGGAGGCCCCGCGGCCGGCCGAGCAGGAGCAGGAGATGCGAATGCGGAGGGTGGAGCCAGTGGGGACAGGGCGGGAGGGCGGGGTGAAGAGGGGGAGGCCGTTGGCGGCGAGGAGGGACCGGAAGGAGCGGATCTGGAAAAGGGTCATGATCTGCGCGAGGTTGGTATCGTCGCGGGCGGTGTAGCCGACGAGGGACTGGCACCGAGCCGCACCGCCGGGTGCGCGGCAGGTGAAATTGGCGGCGACCGCCGGCCGGTGAAGGAGGAAAAGGAGGAGGAGGAAAGGGAGGAGTCTGGCCGCCATGTGTTCGACCGGCCGGCGGGACTGGAGCGAGCGTTGTTGCGAAGAGACGGTGTCTGTTACTTGCTCTGTCTCTTTGGCGGTGGCGGGGGTTTAAATTTAAAAGCTTAACAAATAACAATGGCGTTTCATTCAATTGTCGGTTACCGTGGCGCGAGCGTTTGTGGGAAAGTGAGAGACCAGACAAGTTTTGATTTCAAATTAATCTCAGGTATCATCTTCCATTTGAATAATAAAAAAAACAATTGTCATTTGACTAATGAAATATAATTTACAGTAATTTATTTTTAGATTATTATACTTTAAATTATGAATAAATATTCGATCATTAACACCTATCAATCTCTTTCTGATCTCATTTTCACCATGTCTAGCTTTAGAAGACCATACATACAATCCAATTCTTCCACAGCATTCTCGTGGTTACAGGTTCAAATTAACAGTTGGATTCAAAGCATGAAAGTATGACAATACAATCATATACCTAATGTTCCAAACACAAGGGACGGGAACTAACAGGAACTAAAGAACTCAGGTCATCAACAAAGTCGGTAGGCCCGCCTAGGCATCAAGACCTTATTGGCCCTAAATTTTACAATGTCGTATTTTTCAGCCTTTTTTGAATGCACTGATTTGTAATGTCCCTGGCAGAAGCGATCCACATATTACTCCATCAGGGGTTGCTTTCGTCGTTGTCGTTGTTCTCGTCATTGCTCATCTGTGGAGTGTACTGACTGGTGGAGGACGGAGAGTAACCTGGCGATGTCGGGGAGTAGCCTGCACTCGGACTGCAATGGAGACGATAAGACAAGTGTCAAACTTACGCAAGTCACGGTCACAATTTAACATCGGAAGCAAAAGTTGAAAGTAACCTGAATTGTGGAGAACTGGGACTGTAGTCAGGGCCCGTGCGAGAGCTATAAGGACTGCAAGAAGAGAAGGTATCCGAAAGAATTCTCAGTCCAAAAAATGTATTATTCCCAATAACAGTAGTTTCACCAGGTGGCAGCGAACAAGGATTCAAGTAATTTAATCAAAAGAAAAGTAACAAGGAAACTTAGGTATACGAGTGACGAGGACACTTAGGAAACAAATGAAATAGTACTCTACCATATATGTCCATTTGTTCCATTAAAATTATCTTATTGCTACTACAAATAAGAATAAATTAAATAGAGAAAGTTGATGAAACACAGGAAATAAAGAACAAGACAAATATTCCAAAGTTGCATTTTGCATGAATATAAAAGGAATACTAGCAGTATATTAGAGGATTTACCTGGTAGGACTGTAGGTCGGACTTGCAGGTGAGTATGAAGGAGATGTTGGTGAATACGATGGTGAGGTCGGACTGCATGACATAGCAAGAAAATCCAATTACAGTTAAATTTCATGACACAAAATTTCCCAAAAAGATTTCATTAAAGATTTGATCAAAAATTTGTGAAAGCAATGAAAATGATAGTGACACTGAAAAAATTCCTTACCTGTAATTTGGAGACGATTGGCCGTATGGACTAGAGGGAGACAACCTTGGGCTGCTGGGTGAGTATGCAAGTGAAGGACTGTATTTTGCTGAAGGATTGTAACTAGGAGATGTGGGACTGTAGGTAGGAGATGTAGGACTGTAACTGGGAGAAGTAGGGCTGTAACCTGGAGATGTTGGGCTATATGCCGGCGACGTAGGACTGTATGAAGGGGAGGTAGGACTGTATGATGGAGAAGTTGGGCTATAGGAAGGTGAGGTTGGACTATAAGAAGGTGAGGTTGGGCTATACGCAGGAGATGTTGGACTGTAGGCTGGAGATGTTGGGCTATAAGCAGGAGAGGTAGGACTATAACTTGGGGAAGTAGGACTGTAACTAGGAGAAGTGGGGCTGTAACTGGGTGATGTCGGGCTATAAGTTGGAGATGTAGGGCTGTAACTAGGAGAGGTAGGGCTGTAACTGGGAGAGGTTGGAGAATATGATGGGCTTGTGGGAGAGTAAGCAGGACTTGTAGGGCTATATCCAGGAGAACTAGGACTGTAAGTTGGTGAAGTTGGACTGTAGCCCGGAGATGTAGGACTATACCCCGGAGAAGTAGGACTGTAACCTGGAGAAGTGGGACTATATCCAGGAGATGATGGACTGTAACCTGGGGATGATGGGCTATAGCCAGGTGAAGAACTGGGGGAGAAAGCCATGCCCCCAACATAAGGAGAAAACTGAGCATCTGTAATGGGTGAAGCACGAATATTTGGACTCAGCAAGTAACTTGGCGACATCATTCCTTCATGATATGGTGTTCCAGAAATAGGTGAACGAGCCGGTGTCATTCCAAAATCAAGGCCCCCGTCCATATAACTAGGAAGTTGCAATTCAATCGCCTGCTGCAGCATCTGATCATTCAAATATAGTGCACAGCTCCCTGTACCGATTGGAGCAAGCTGGCCAAGCATAATATTTTCTGTCACCCCTCTGAGATGGTCTGCTTCAGCAAAAACAGCTGCATCAAGAAGGATATCAACAGTCTCCTCAAATGAACATCTCATCATAGGCCCAGTGTCATTCCTATTGATACCATGCCTTGTGATGGCCATCAGATGACCTCTGTATGTCATTGTGTCACAGAGAATAGCCAAATGACGATAATTCACATAAGACCCATCAAAAGATATGACCACACGTAACTCATCCAACAGCGAACGTCGAACAGCCTCAATTCCAAGAATCTCAATAACTTCAATTAAGTGATTACTCGTCGTCCTTGTTGCGTCAACATCTTCGTGACAGATAACAGCCAAGAGATTGACACCTTCCGTGTCAAGCATCCACTCTACATCAGATTTGAAGCCTTCACTCTCATCGAATCTATTTATCTTTCCTGATTTTATAAAAACCTTATTGATGTCAGGAATGCCCCGAAGAGCCATTTCAGTCAACATATTGCTCTCAATCTTCTTCAAGAACACATCATCCTCAGCAGATTCATCTTGTAATTCACCTTTGGGTGCATCATCGTTCATAATACGGATACGGAGGATAAGCTTATCTGCATTATCATCATTAAAGATGCATGTTAAATCATCATCAAATTCACGATTTATCTTCTCTGCAATGTCTGCCATGCTCAACTTCTTATCCACCATCATCTCTCGGTTCAGTTCTATGCGAAGCAACCAAGGAGATATCTTTTCAGGAGCAATATCCTCATCAGGCATTTCATAATATGACTTAACAAAATCAACATCTTCTTCAATAATGGTACTCATAGGATCAGGATCATACCATATCTCAGTTGCATGTGTTACACTGCGCAATGTTGTGTATTCCAATGCACATTGCACATTCTTTGCTAGTTCTTTCTTTTTATTAACCTCAGGCTTCAAATAAACAGAGAGAGAAGGAGTTTTAATTTTCTTAGCAACATTAATAATTTCTCTCAGCCTGGGAACACCAAGGGTGACATTCTTAGCACTCACACCAGCATAATGGAAAGTGTTTAGGGTCATCTGTGTTGCTGGTTCTCCAATAGATTGAGCAGCTACACAGCCAATCATTTCACCCGGAGCTACCAATGACTGAAGAAACCGAGATTCTATTTCACCAATAACCCATTCAAATGCTTCACGAGTTAGTCTATATTCCTTCAGAACCCGTTTGCTTGCAAATGTACTGCGAAGTAAGATATTGAATAATAAAGTAGCATTTTTCTGGGCCTCCATGCTCAAAAAATCATCTCCAGGAACAACTTTCAGTCTCTCTTGCAGTTTATCAATAGCTTCCACAATCTCCATTGGGTGCATATCCGATGGCCTCCTCAAATCAATCTTGAATGTCTTCTGTGCATTCCAGATGAGCCTTTTGAGATTCACAGGCATAGGCATTGTGACATCACCAGTAGTAGCAATCTCAGTGCCAAGTTGGTAGCGATCAGCTTCTAGTTTCTGAACCTCTGCATCAAATACATTTCTAAACTCACGAATAGTTTTCAGATCCTCCACATGTTCAGGTTGCATATAGCTAGGATTCCAGTTGTCATCATCAAGCTCGTATTTGAAAACATGAACAAACTCTGCTTTCTTCATCTTCAATGAATCAAGTTTCTGCGACTCAATCCAAACAGCATCCATACCATCTTCACCATATAAGAACTGAATAACGTCACCTAGTGAATTTCTAACAGTACCATCATATTTAACCATAATGTCCTCCATAGCCTTCACAAGACGACGTTGGATATAGCCTGTCTCGGATGTCTTAACAGCAGTATCAATAAGACCTTCCCTACCACCCATAGCATGGAAGAAAAATTCTTGAGGTGTTAGGCCACGGAGGTAAGAATTCTCAACAAACCCACGACTTTCAGGACCAAAGTCATCTTTGGTGAAATGAGGTAGTGTTCTCTCATTGAAACCAAAGGGAATTCGCTTTCCCTCAACATTCTGCTGCCCCACACAGGCAGTCATCTGTGAGATGTTAATGAAACTACCCTTTGATCCTGCAGTAACCATGGCCTTCAGATTATTACTTTCAGACAAGCTCTTTTGTGCACTACTTCCTGCATCATCACGAGCTTTATTCAAAACCTGCAAAGCAAGGTAGTTCAAGTAAAATATTTCAAGTCTTGACAAAAAAAAATGGTTTAAGTTCGTTCGGATTGCAGTACCTGGTTTACTTTATTTTCAAAAGACTCCATCATGGTTCGCCCAGGCTCTGCTTCCAGTTGTTTTTCCTGTGCAAGCTTGATCAGTTCTTTGACATCATTTTTAGCTTTTGATATTGTTTCATTGATTTTTTCCATAGTTGCTGCATCAGCAATTGTGTCCCCGATTCCAATACTAAAAGCATTCTGTAATAGCCAGTAGTTTACAAGCCATTGAGTGTGACCTAAAAATTTTCGAGCTGCATCTGGGCCTACTTCTTCCCTGCAATAAGTATGTGCAGGGTTAACAACTTGGTCGATCATACTAATAAAAAGTACTGCCATTAAATATATTAGCTTTATTAAGACTTACCAGATAACATGAATAAGGCTTCCAGTAGATGTTCCAAGAGTTTTTTTGCAAAGGGTGCCAGAAAGAAGCTCTCCCTTCTCTATCCGAACAAGTGTATCTCCTGGAGTAATAGAACCAACTTCTGACTCTGCATGCCATGCTGAAAATCTTATAAGATTTATTTGCTTGGGGATGATGAGATTGAAAACTTGTTTTCCAGTCCACAGTGGCCTTGGCTTTAATATAGCAGGAGCAGGTATCTTTCCATCAAAATCTTCCCACCACATCAAAATGTTCATGAAGACATCCTGTGACAGTATAACATATATATAATTCATATTCAGTAGTTCTAACAAAAAGAAAAAATGACTACTGCTAGCACCTTTTCAATAAATGTATCCCGTTTGGTGATCTTGCGACATCCCAAAAGGGTATCTTGAACAATACCCATAACAGGACGATTTGATTGAGGTGAGACGATACACTTTGGCACCATCATTAGTTCCATAACTTCAGCCCTAGTTTCAAAAGATTGGGGGACATGCATGTTCATCTCGTCTCCATCAAAATCAGCATTATATGGGGACGTTACAGACAGATTCAAGCGAAAAGTTGAATATGGCATAATCTTGATGCGATGTCCCATGATGGACATTTTGTGAAGACTGGGCTGCCGATTGAAAAGAACAAAGTCGCCGTCACATAGATGGCGTTCCACCTACAATAACAACGGAAGAAGTTAGTATAACCAAACTGGAACAATTAAAAATAAATTTTAAAATCAGACCTTGTAGCCAAGCTCCAGATGGTGATCACTGCTTTTCTTCAAGTATCGAAGATCAAGCCTTTGGCCATCTTCTCTAATAATATACTTTGCCCCTGTTTTCCCCGGAGGTGGATGGGGTCCATATTCCACAAGTTCTTTCAATCTGAAATAGCAAAAAGTTCTTAGAAACTTTCTATTTTCTTGACATATCCTATAAGACTACAAACAAATTAAGAACCTTTCGATGTTGTACGGTGTTACGGTTTCTGGATATGTTAGATTCAAAGCAATGCTCCAAGGAACCCCCAACTGATCGATGTTAATTGTTGGATCGGGCGTAATAACTGTTCGTGCTGAAAAGTCAACACGCTTTCCCATCAGGTTTCCTCTAATTCGACCTTCCTTAGCCTTCAGTCTGCTGCATATAGATTTGATGGGTCTTCCTGACCTTTGTGTAGCCTGTTTGTGCAAAATGATTATTTCACAAAAACAAACAAATATGAACCAAAGAAAATCACCAATAATGCATACCCTAGGCTGACCAGGAAGATCATTATCAAAATATGTTGCAATGTGAAATTGCAATAGTTGAGCAAATTCAGAAATAATGTGAGCTGGAGCTCCATTTCTCTCTTGACGCCTCAAATTCTCATTGTGTCTAATTATCATTGCCAATTGATGAGTCAAATCATCCTGTTTATACATGAAAATCAGAACAATAAGGAACAGGACAACTGATAATACATAAACAAGAACAAAACACTAAAATTTCAGATCTTTGATAAACTCACTTCACTTCTGGAAGAGGTATCCATCATCACAGAAGGTCTTACAGGAGGTGGGGGAATAGGGAGGACTTGCAGTATCATCCAATCCGGACGAGCAAATTTAGGGTTCAGACCTAGTAGCAAGCAATCATCATCTGTTATCCTCTTAAGTACGCTAAGAACCTGGAAACAATTTGAAAAAGAAAACAATTACACGTACAATTTCTAGTTGACTAATCATAGCAACGATGCACTGTATCTGAAAAAAAATGTACCCTCTCAGCAGAAAGGATTTGTTTTCTTTCAGCGGGTTCTGGTAGTTGTTCTTGCTCATCAGATTTCTTTTTGGGAGCTTTATACTCTGCGACCATCTTCATTCCATCTATAGTAATATTTGGCTGCTGAGCACCACAGCCATTACGAGTCTTCTTTATTGGTTCATCTAGATCTTGTTGACCCTGAACATCAATATCATCACCACCAGCACATTTCTTCTTGCTTTTACAGGCATCGTATATTCTTTTCAATCTATTCTTTGGATTCCGAATTTTCAATGCTTGCTTGAACTTGGCATCATCCTAACACAGACAAGAATTCTTCAGTAAGATAATGTTTTAAGCTTAA
>JBAMIB010000044.1:4320632-4332019 GCA_037177415.1 Kaempferia rotunda | reverse complement strand
ATTCACCCTTCCTCTAGGCGGCGGCAAAGGTCCCAACAAGTGGTATTAGAGTGAGGTCGCTCTTCACCAGACTCATCACCGAAAGGAGCATGGCTAGAGGTGCTTTGGAGGAGGAAAATAGAGTCGAAAGGTTAGCTAGGATGGGACAAAAGATTCCACCTCCGTATGAGAGTGAGGACTTCCATTATTAGAAGAATCGTGTGGAAAATTGGTTCCAAATGGATTGAAACCAATGGATTGTGCTAGAGGAGCCTTTTGAAGTCCTGATGGATGAGAAAGGGAAGCGACTCTGATACCAGTATTGGACTGAGGATCAAAAGGTGCAATTGAGGGCTAACAAGAAGGTAAAAAACTGCTCATGTAGGAGTGGTTGAAAACCACTTTTGATGCTCAAAACAATCGCTCCTATACGGGTGTTTTTTTATAGTGTGTCTAGTGTAGGTGAGTATAGTAGTGCAAGCAACCTTTGGAAGAAGCTTATTGCACTTCATAAGAGGTCTGCACAAGGTCAAGGTTTAGAGGAACTCATGGAGACGGGCTCATCGGTCCAAGAGAAAAACCAATCGAATGTTGAAACGAGGTCAACATCCTCTGAAGAGAAAGAAGTGAGCGAGTCCACATCTTCAAAAGAGGAAGAAGTGGAAGCATCCACATCATTGAGGAAGGAAGAGATGGAGTCGTCTATATATTCAAGTGAGGAAGAAGCAGAGGTGTCCACATTACCAAGGGAAGAAGAGGGAAGTCAACTCTCAATCTCAAATACCAAGAAGAGCGCAAAAGGTCGCATCAAATGCTTTGAGTGTGATAGGATGGGACACTACAAGAGTAGGTGTCCAGTGCTCAAAATGATAAAAGAGGTAATTTCTAAACTCAAGTTAATTCAATGTGAAGCTGACGTGAGTTGTAGGAAGAAGAAGGAGAAGAAACATATTAGATGCTTCACGTGTGGTGAGTACGGTCACTACCATACCAAGTGCCAAAAGAGAGGAGAGCTCAAGAAGTTGGCTCACTTAAATAAATGGGAGAAGAAAAGGGAGAAGAAAAGGAGCTCAAGTCAAGAGGGAACTTCTAAGGAAAAAGGGAAAGTAATCCCTAACTTGAACTTTAATCCAAAGTCATGTTTCTATTTTGGGATGGGTTGATACTTCGCGATTTGCCGGAGAAGGTGACACTGGCTACGGGCGGGCTAGGTTTTCTATTTTGGGATGGTTTTCGACTAAATAAAAGCAGCCGGTCGATTCCACCGGTAAAACAAGTCCAACCGTCAAGTTTACCTACGATTTTGACGGAAGAACAGATTCGGGAAAACGGCCGAAAATACGAGGACTAAAGTGGGATAAATGAAACTTATGGGACGAAAATGGCACGAGGCCATAAAATGAGGGACTAAATTGGGTTTTAACCCATTAAATTTTTTATAGTAAATTAAAGATAGATAAAGGCATATACTCTATTATCTCATATTCTGTATTTTCCAGGTGCAATATGTTCCAAACGAACAAATAGGGAAAGATTTGTAATAGTTGTGGTGCTCAATAACTATGTATTACTATTGATGGAACGGAGATAATTGCACACAAAAAAAATCTCATCTAATGAGCAAGGGGCTGAAGTCAAGAAAACATCATTTTTTATTAAAATTGTCAAAAACAAAAAATTCTTTTTGTTATTGATTATTAAAACAACCTCCTATAACATTTTAGTCTATTTTTGTTTTTTAAATTATCCTTATTTTGGATGTTGTTGTAGCCGTTAAGGAATTATACATGCTACAAATACTTCAATTCTAATTTTTTAATAGTAATTACAATTACATAATGTTACACAATATAATGCCTACTAGTGTTAATAAAAAATAAAAAGTTTATATTGTAATAATTATAGGTGATAGCTGTTATGATATAATGTTAAACATGATTGACTGATAAAATATCCATATTATAACAATTATAAATTGTTATTTATACAATTAATTTTGATCATTAAATTAGCTATCATCTCAATTTTTAATCACAATTTAATAACAAAATTTAAAATCGATCATTAAATTAGAGATTAGTTAAATTTTGATCATAAATTAACAATAGATTTTAAAATTAATCATTAAATTAATGATCAATTAAATTTCTTATAGTAAATTAAAGATAGATTTTAAAATTATTTGTTCAATTAGAAATCGAATAAATTTTCGATCATAAATTAACAACTGATATTAAAATTGATCAATATACTTAACTACCGATTAAATTTTCAGTTACGAATTATAATAATTGATTTTAAAATTGATCGATAAATTAATGATTGATTAATTTTAATTACAAATTGATGATGAATTTTAAAATTAATAGTTAAATTAACGATCAAATAAATTTTCTCAAGCTCTCGTCGATGAGACTAAACCCTATGAGCTCGGCACAAGACAACTTGACACTATTAATAATCTATCAAATAATAGCATTAAATACTTAAGAACTTTACTGCTTTTAGTTTTATATTTTACTTTGTCAGTTACTACTTTAGAAGTTTTTCTTAGAACATGAAGTCATGTCACTGCCAAGCCCTGCCTACTATCATTTGAAAGAGTACCAGATGAATATAAACTATAGTAATCCTAACTAAATAATAATTTTATACCTTTTAATTTGATGAAAATTTATATTTTTTAACCTTTTAAATCAATATATAAAATCTATAGTAATTTTAATAAAACTGTTACTAATTAAATTTCACAAATAAATACTCTTTTGTCCTAGTTTAAATTTAATAATATATGCCTTTATTTCTCAAATTTATACCATTTAAATTAATATTATAGTTTTGATAAAAAAATATTAATAATTTACAAACAAACACATTGTTGTTTTCTATTATGTTGTTCTATGCTTGTATTTTTAATTTTAAAAAGTTTGTGTATTAAGTAATTTTGATCAAAATTGTCTTATAATGTTGATGGAACTTAAACATTAAAACTAATAGCATATAAACACACACTAACTCAGGGAAAAAATTGATAAAGTGATTATAATTGAAATTTTAATAATTCTAGTATATATAATAATTTTGGTTAAAATTATTATATGAACTTAATTTAATTAAAATTTTCAAATAAGTATATTATATTTTGGGAGTAAGTGGAGTAGTTCACACTTATAATACTTTTATCATAAGGTAATAATGAGTTTTTGCTAAAATTAAATTAATTAAAATTAAACAAATTGAGTTTTTTTAGCTAACCAAACCAATCAAATTTTTAAACAAAAATTGATCAAATCAAACCAATAAAATATTAGTTAATTCAGTAAAAAAAATTGAATTAATTAAAAATTTCAATAATGATGGAATTTACCAATTAATTAGAAATTTATAGTTTACTCAGGATTCTAGAATAGAAAATATAATGTGATCAATAAAAATGAAAATGACAAATTGAGTTTGTATGTATTTCATTTATCAAACTATTTTACCATCGAATTAGAATTTGATTTTTTTTAAATCATTAAATCTCTCTAGATGGATTTAATTTTTTTTTTTGCCATCAGTTCCACTTCATTATAAGATATGTATAATCTCAATAGGGGATCCTTAAACTTAGTTTTTATCATGCTCCAGTTTATATTTTGAAATGTAGAGTTGTGTGGTTTGGAAAGTCCAAAATTGAAATCCAAGACTTAAAATTAAATAATCCGTAAATGAATTCTTTCCAACATTCATTTTACCTGTATAGTGCAGCAATTGTATTTAATTTACAATATAATTTTATGCAAAAATAAAAGTAACTTCTTACGTGAGAATTACTTCTAAATTGATTTAGTTGATTATGATTGGAATACTATTTTTTCTTTTTTTTTTAAGTCATCTTCTTAATTTCAGATATTATATCATTTAACTTATGATAAAAATATACAGACAGAGAAAAAGATATTATCATTTAATCTGTGAGAAAAATAGATGAACAATAAAAACAATGGAGACAATTATACATACCTAATATATTAGGGGGTGCTTGGTTAATTAGAATGAGATTGATAGAAGTGGAGAATGAGAATAAATGAGTTTTCATTCCCCTCATTTTGTTAAGTAATGACTCATTCTCCTATTTAGGGGATTGATTCCGTGAGACCCACCAATAATTCCCCCAACCAAGCATCAACTTTCCATTCATTTCCCATTCCTCATTTCCATATACCATCCAATCAAACACCCCTTTAGTATTCTACGATGTGCTTTAAGAGTTCTACTACGTGCAAGAGTGAGTGCAATCAAGTAATTCTAATAAATTCATCAAGAGTAGATTAATTTAATTAAAACAATTTTTTTTTTCACTATAAGAAAATCAACAATTTATGTTAGAAGATTCGATGAATAATCTATCACTATATATATTTAGCATTAACGATTAAATTGGTTAGTTTTTATTTCTTTCGTCGTTAATTTTCAATGACTACATACAATAAGTCGGTTGCTATTTGCCTATTTTAATAACTAAGTTTATGACCATTGTTAATATATAGATTGTTAAATTAATGATGAAAATTTAGTATTTGATTTTTATATTAGTGATCAATTTTAAAATATTGCTTACAAAATTAACACCCATAATTTTTTATCCATCTCTATTTATTGAACTTATAATCCAATACAGTTAATTGAATTTATAACATTTATAATATTTATACTAAATCTGAATAACATTTATCATCAATATTACATTGTAAATATTTATCAAAAAATATTCATAAATAATTATGTTCCAAAATACAACTGGAATTATAATCACATCGAATGCATTCAAATATGTTTAAAAAGTTTAATCCCACCACACAATTTCAAATTATTCCAAATACTTAAACCATTATTACTCTTTGAATTTAAAGTAAAAATCCTATATAAAAAAACACAAAGTTTCCGATATTCCAAAGAAGGATATAATTCTACTTCTTTTTGAAAAATTCAAAAGAGTAAATATAATAAATTAGTTCTTTCCTTTTTTCTGAAAAATTCAAAACAACAAATAAAAATTTACAATCAGTTAAAAATAAAAAATAGTAGAATTCTTGTTAATTATAGCGAGTTTTAAATAAGAAACGAGACCAATTGTGATTTTTGGTGCTCTATATCCTAGAAATTCAATACACTATTGACTTTTTCTCTAATTTCATTTTATCACTATCTCTTAATCAAATTAAAGTAACCCATCTCTCTTAAAGCATTTATTAAACTTAAGTTATTTTTTTGTCTTTATTAAACATTTATTAATTTTTCTCTTTTAATTCTTAGCAATCCTTTTTAAAGTCATGAACCCAAAAAAAACAAAAAAAAACTAAATGGCTCCAGAATCAGTTCAAACGCTCCAAAATAACGAATCCAACAATCAAACTCTAATCCAGAACCGTACGGGATAAAACAAAATCAATTATTTTCATATATCAACCATTCTAACATTCAGGAAAACTTTCTTTTTTTTTGCCATTTTCTTCTTTTACATTTATTTACTCTTAAAGCTTAAATGCTATTGATAAAAAAAAAACAAAATTTAACTGACGCATCGGGTCAACTTGATACTTCAAAATCACAATCGTAGCTCCATTCCTCAAAGATTACAATAATACGAAATAGCAAAAGACAACACTTGGCAGAAAAGAAAACTGATTATCATACTGATGAGAAAACAAACAGATTTTATGATGGAATACGTCCTTGAGTCAACAGGCTTTTAAGGAATATAGATGTGTAGACTTACAAGGCTGCTTCAAACTCAGAGTCAGCTTGGGCAGGCTCTATAGCCACCTTCTTAGCCCCGCCTTTTAATCGAGTTGCAACCTTGTCAATGGCGCTATTCAGCTGCCTTATCTTTGCATTGAGTGTTTGACGAGTTTCCTGGTATTAGTATTCACACACAATGAGGATGTTTGATATCAAAATAATGACAAAAAGCGATAAAAGATAGTTGAGTGAATTGTGACCTCTAGCCCTAATCCTTCCTCATAATACAATGGTCGCCTGGCCTTCCGAAATCCATGTTCATCTTCGTTGAGTAGTGATCTCCTTATCTGGACAGTAAAAGTGAAGATATATTTCAGGGAGATTAACAATGAAATGAGTAAATATAGGGAATGCAAACCATCCCTTCCCATTTCCTGTCATTCAAATGGGTAACAAATGCAACCAGTAAAGCATGTCAATGCAAGTGAGGTTTAGTCATGATAATGGAGTTTGAATTCGGTGAGTCATCAGAGAAATTCACGGAATGAAAAATACAGACTGTTCACCTGCGGAGCAAATACGTATGCCAGAGTTCCAAAAATTGCTCCTCCTATAACAAATCCAACAACAAAATCGCCACCACTTCCAGAAGAATCATCACTGCATATAAATGAAACAAGTCCACGAAACTTGAAACAAAATAAAATAGCATTGTGAAAATGTAATTGAAACAAGTTATCTTACAATTAGAAGAGGTTGATGACAATGGAGAATGTGAGAAACAATGAACAAAAGTTATTGAGTAATGGGTAATAATAAACATTCATTAGTACATTCACTAAGTTTGAAGCTATCACAAAATATTTGTGTCTGCAATCTGTAATATTGAGAAAAAAAAAAATCTAGAGATGGAAAATAAAAAGTCATTTAACACTTAATGGGAGGTGTGCCAGTCAAAATGTTGGATTCAAATCAGTTAGACTAGCCAAGTCTAAGTATGAATCAACAGTACACAAAAATGATGACAACTTAAGTGAAAGATTATACGGATGTTGCCATCAAGCAAAGTCAAACTAGGAAACACGGGCTTTCTTTAGAAACCGAGAAAACCATGCCTTTTGGTAATATATCATAAGTAGCCAATATAAAAAATCTAGCAACCCAAACAAGGTCTAGCTACAGACCAAAAAGCTGCCAATAGCAGTGCTAACTGCTAACACGATTTAAATCTTTTAGGTCCTAAAAGATCTGTAAGAAAATATATCATAAGCATGTAATACTTACCTGTACTTAGCACAAACAGATAATCTAGGGCTGGATTTTAACACCTTTGACTTTTGAGGAACAGCCAACTTAGTTGGATAACCACTTAAAGATTTGAGCTTCCCATTCTGTAAACCTATAGATGAATTGAAAAAGAGAATCATATTTAGCAAGCAACGATTCGCTAGAGCATGAATCCTAACTTTATATTAACAATTTAAAAAATTGATAGCATTGAATCACCAATTCTGTTAATGCACATAAAAGTTAATGAAAATTATTTTATTTTCAGGTTGTCTTCAATTTCTTTACTCTCATCATTTGATACTCTATTTATCAAAGTACTTAGCATCACATAAAGGGAAAAAAATTTGGTTCTGAAGATGTAACTATTGGCATGATTAGTTGTCATACCCAAATGGTGCACATGCTTGATAACCAAAAATGGACATTATATGTGTTCTATATAATAGAAACTTAATGTAAAGCAACTGCAATGTAAATGTGCTTCTACAGGTCATCTGGGTTATGGATTTAAAAGATTTTTATTGTGTACTTTTCAAGAGATGTATGTTGCAAGTTCTGAATATAAAGGATTTTGATATAAAGAAAGTGAAGAAGCGACAAAAATCAGCTAAAAGAAGACTGCAGAATTAAATAAACTATATATATAATTAACAATGTAAACAACAGTTCAGTTCTTTGGATGCATACAAAACACAACAATCTCACATTTTTTTTCACTTTAATAGCTTCAAAGAGGTTAATTGTTAGATGCTTAAGCAATACTTCGTACATAAGCACAAAATGATCTATATATAATTTCTTCAATAATGGTGTACTAAAAATTTAAGAAAGTCTAACAAGAGAAAAAAAAATAGAACTAATCATAAGAGGAAGCTTTTTTTTAAAGCTATTAAATGACAATGGCTTAGCTAAATAGAAAAATTGAAGGATAGTGTGGGACAGTAGAAATTTTTTGATGTATAGAAGTGCTGACATGACCATTAGTCAATTTAGCTAATGCATTTATTTAGTGAGAATCATTTCACTGCATCTAGCGAAGATAAATGAATGCTCGTGATAAAAAACATATGAAAGCATTGATTAACAATTAATGAAGAACATTTAACATCATTTGCAGTCATCAATGCTGCTTCTGAACATAAGTCAAGAATCCAGATTCTAATTGCAAATTATTATATTCAAAGCAACTTAACAAAGTTTTAATTGACATTCCAATAAAATAAAACATGAATTCTGTTGATAAGATTACTCAGAATATTGGGCTTGCAAATGATAGTGTCCTTGATCCAAATCACATTAGCACACATATAAGATAAAACTTGGAGGAGATTATTGCTCATAAGGGGTTATGAAGTAAGTTAGACCATCAGACAAACTCACTTGTAGATTGAAATTTTATATTGATTACACTTTTGTGAACGAAAAAATCATGTTTTCCAACAAATTCAGTCATTTCCACATCATCTACTATTCACATAAGTTTGTACTCCAATCATATCTAAAAATCACTCAGGAGAATTTATGGAATTTTTGAACTAGTTCCCAATCATCTACAGTTCCGTAATACTACCAAATCATCAGCCAGTTCCACATTAACTCTATTTTACATCATTATCATCCCTAACTATCAAGGTTTTAGGATACGTGCATAACTTAAAATAATCTTCAAATTTAAAAAATAAGTTTACAAATTAATCCTGGCTACTGCATTAAGTCACAAAGAAAGCAGTGTTACAGAATATGAAGGAATGGATACATTTAAGCATATGACACTTACACGAACGATTGTAAGAAAATAGAAAATAGGTTCGCAAATAATTGCTATCCTTCCATATAATTCGCTCAGAAGTAAAAGGTGTTCAGAAAAACAAGTCATTAAAGTAACTATAATCAAGTACTCAAATCGCACCTAAGATATCAAATCAAGTCAAATTAAGAATCCTAATCTAATATAAAATCCTTCAAGGAAAATTCAGCCCCATTCCAGAACGTGGAACCGAAGTTATCTCTAGAAATAGCACAGCCGAAAAAGATTCCGATTCCGATTCCTCACCTACTCTCTACACACGAATAGATAAACACGATTATACAACGGAATCATGGATTGGGATCCAGTCCGGTCCCATAAACCCTAAAATCTACCGAGAAGAACCAGATTGGATCAGTGGCTAGCAGTTGGATTCATCAAGAAGCAAATCGGGACTCACATATGACAGCCGGAATAGCGAAGGAGGTCGCCGTCGCCGTCGCCATGAGCAAGGAGGAGTCGAATGGAAGAGTATCAGGCGGAACTTCCCAGGGAGGAGCCCTCGTCGGTTGTATTAAAAGGGATCTGGTGCCCCCACTTGTTCCTGTAATTACTAACATACCCTTCCTCGTGTCATGAGCGAAGCATTTGGGGACGTTTGATTGTAGTTGGACGGTCAGAAAATTTGGGTATGATCGTTATTATAGTGTGTGTTAGGAGTAAATATTGAAGCACAAGAATTTCAATCGTCTAATTATTATTCAATTAGCTTCGATGACACCTATGCGGGGAGCCGAATTTCTTGCTTTTAGAAAAGTTCAATACCCGCTTAGCGAGACCGAGCCAGGTGTTGTCGTTTTGGGAATGGGTAGATATTGGGTAACTTCAGTCAGTTGGAAACCATCGGTTTCTGTGATTAATCCGCTTTTACTGCTTTCGAATTGATCTTAAATATATATTTTTTAATCGAGATATTTAATTTACACCGATAAAATAATTAATTTATAAAAAGTTTTCAGGATCTGTAAACTATTAGCGTTCTTAAATCAACCATTTAAATGGTCTTAAAATTACTTAGATGTATTTAGTTATCTCTATTTTTATTTTTATTTTTTTCAAAAATACTATCTACTTCATTTAGAAAATAGAAATATAAAATACAAATCAAATACTATTTTTTAGAAAAAATAATTTTTTCAAAAAAAATAAAAATAGAAAATATGTAAAATGCACTCTTATTTTTTTAATTTTTAATTTATTTTCCTTAAAAAGTATTTTTTTAATGATTTTCTTAAAATAGCATTAATACGGCGATTGACTTTTTTTTTAAATGTATTTTTTTTGACGGAAATAATAATTAAGATTGCTCTTTTAATTTTGCTCTAATAATTTTAGTGTAAAATTATTATATAAAATATACTGTTATCTTATATATTTTTTAATAGTTTTAATAAAAATTACTAATTTTTATCCAAAATTATTATAACACAGAGAGCAATTCTACCAAAATAATATAAAAAACATATATTTTAACATAGAATTAAAACTTGAAATATTAAATTAGTGTAAGGTACACATTTTATTATGAAATGATAAAAAATATAAAATAATATTCGGCACCTACTTTATAGTAATGTTAATTTCACTCGAACCTAACTGACGATCTAATATCTAATCCGAATAGAAGGGGATATGAAGAGACTATTGGTACTTAATATATTAAATAATATAATATGTATATATTAGAGTTTTTTTAATTTATTAACTAATTTTTTTAATATTAGTAGGTTAAAAAGATATTAAATTTAATATTATATATATATATATATATATATATAATAAATTTAATATCTTTTTATTGAATAATAATAATTGAATAGAAAAAAAAATATCTATACCTGTAGAAGATATTCCTCCGTTATTCATCAGATATGCTTTAGCACTTTTTTTTGACCTCGACTTTTATGCAATACAAACAACGTCCAACGTCGCACTCGTCTCCACCGCCTTCTCCCTCTGCCATGGCTTCCGATCAGAAATCTTCCGGTGAGCGAAGCTCCTCTCTCGATCATTTCTATCGATCGCGTGCTTTGTCTTCCTTTACACCTCCTTTTTATGGCGTCGGCCCTCGATTGTTTATCTGCGTAATATGTTCTATGTTTTCATGTTATCCTTCTTCAGAAATCCTATTAGGTTTGCAATTGAGCTTGTAGCTATATTCTCTCAGGACTAGCATTTGTGATTATGGGAGTTAGCGGCACCGGGAAATCGTGAGATCACATCATCATCATCATTATTTTCCTTTCACTGCTGCAAGATGCTATTTTGTTCCATTTATTATGTATCCGGATGCAGATCGCTCGTCTTGCTTACAACTCTTGCAAATTTCGAGTTTTATTACTCTTTTTTAGGGATTCTGATCGAGAACATAAGCAAGCCTTTTTGATTTGTTGATGGAGTATTAGGGATTTTGGTATTGTTAGATCTAAGAATTCAAAACGTGAAATCTGATGATACAAGTGGTAGGAATATATCACAATTGTTTTTTATCCATTTGAAAGTATGTATAGATTTAGCTTTCTAGTTTTGGTTTGGGTCAGTAGACACATTTGTGTTGGAAGTTTATACAAACATTGCTGGAATAGAG
>JBAMIB010000044.1:4302215-4318312 GCA_037177415.1 Kaempferia rotunda | reverse complement strand
CTTTCTGTGCCCGAGTAGTACTCGGGACTTTCTGTGCCCGAGTAGTACTCGGGACTTTCTGTGCCCGAGTAGTACTCAGGACTTTAATTAATTCAGCGCTTGCTGTTTGAGTAATCCTCCACTTCATATGCTTATCTAGCATTTTAGGCCAGATGTCGTCCGCCCTTATAATAGCCGGATCAAGTACAATTTTGTAAATTAGCTATGTTACTGTGATCAAATCTCAATGTTTTGTCTTCCTATTCTATTGGAGCAACCTTAGCGGCCTCTCCAAGCGGCTCTACACTCTCTGAAAGAGGGTAAATCACGTGGGGCATTTGCCCTAGCACAACGGCCCTTTGTCTTCCTATTCTAGACCTCCAAGAACATTGAACTGCTATTAACACCCAGTCTTGCATTTTCTCTTAGAAATGTCCAATCATATAATTTAGTATTTCTATTGATAATAGTGAGTTTTTTCACAAAGTCTCAGATTTATTCAAGAAAAAAAAGTTGTTAATGTAAACAACTAATAAACTTGTGATCAAGAGGATTTGTATTCTACATAGCCTATTTTCTTTGAAGGAGGAATTCAACAGTATAAAACACCAACTATGATAATAGCTCAGGGGTTGAGTTGTTTGACTGGTATTTACACTAGTATGCCTCAAATTGGTTAAATGGGTAGCATTGTGCTATATTTCTGCATCAATTTCTTAATTACTAGTTCACTGTGTATCAATGTAGTGATTCGTAGGGTTATAAATGAATTGGACGTTCATGAGCAAAGTTTGGTGATCGGTTCAATTAAGCTCGTTTATGTTCATTCAATAGTAAAAGAATATATAAAAAAAACAAGCATGAACACCTAAGCTTGGTTCATAATTATATATGAACAAAGTTCATTAATAATTTATGAATACACTTAATTATTAATTTAAGCATAATTTAATTATTAATTTATTTCTTATTTTTTTATTTAAATACATAAAATATAGAAATTTGTATAATCTAAAATTATTTATAATGGGTTAAAAATAAGAAAATAATATAAGTTTCATGAATTAGACAAAGATTTAACAAATTTATAAGGACAACAATGTTATTAGATGAGATTGATAAAAAAAACTCGAAATTGGTTTGAGCTCAATAAAATTTGTAAGAAATAAGCTTTAACAAGTTCGATAAATAAATAAATAAACAAGCTTGATTACTGCTTGTTTACACCCCTAATGATCAATAATATATCAACTATCCTATAAGACTTGGTGTCTTGGTCAACATTGATAATTGGATTATAGACCATGTGTTTCTAATTCCTAATTCATTACCTTTGTTGTGCAAAGCTTTGCATATTTTAAACACTATTTAAGGGAGGGGGGAGTTGATTCCTAGTCAATTCAAGCCTATATGCCTCATTAGTTCATCTCTAATAAACTAATATTTTATGTAAAAAAAATTCCTATATTTTCAGGTTGAAAGTGACTGTTGGTGATGATACTAACGTAGCATGTTGTTATATTGGCAATACACGTACTTACTCTACCATTTGGTTATTAGGCATACTTCCTACACATGCTTGATTACACATACTTACTCTACCAATTTATTCAGGTCAGATATAAGCTCATATGTCAATTGATTCATATTTATGCACTAAATTTATTGTTAGGAGTTAATTGGAAAAATTAGGTAGACAAGAAAGAGACCATGACAAGGTTGTTCAGGTAAATGATTTACCTTGCCTTATATCATGATATAACAAGACAAGGTTGTGGGCATTTACTCACTTGCATCAATATACATGTGAAATATATTATGCTTCATAACATTAACATGACAAGGTTCTGTGTGGACTTAGCTGGTTACAAATGCTCGTACACAAATGACTTATTTATATTAACATGCACTTTTGTGTGACCTAAAATGTGAATCATTTTACTTGTGCTACAATTATGTTTATATAATGATAAGTGTATATATGTTGATATGAGCATGTTATAATTAGACATTAGTGGTGCCATAGTTTGTTGAAATTAAAAGGCTTTGATCAATGCTAGTCATTGATAGTGAGGTAAAAATATTAGTGATAAACCAAAGGATATTGAGATCCTAACTTTGTAAATACCCTACCTCATTTTATTATATTTGATTATTTTTGTCCAGAATCACTTAACCCAGCTGCTAACTATATTTCCTAAAGCAAAATCACTCATACACTTTTAAAAAAATGATGAATTTAGTAAGTTAAATAATAAGTATCTCTAAATGATCTTTGGAGTGATCATTTGAGACAATCTTATTCTTATATGGGTGTCACTTGTCGTTGGATTGACAACTCTTGATTAATTGAAAACTGTTTACAAGCATATTGAGTGCTTAATGAAGCACACAATGCTCGTAATATACCTCAATTAATGCCCTTCATTTTAGAAGAATATGATTACTTCAAAGATATTCTAAATATCATTTAATTATACTAATTCTAATACCACAAGTACGAAGAAAATTTGTATGGGAACCTGCTATTGGTTGTTTATATTTCCATATTTTATTTGTATGTCGTGTTTTAAATTTATGTGCGCACAATGGATTGAAAACTTAAGCAAATCAAATTAGATCAATTAAAATTATTATATCTAATTTGTGATCACGTCCTAATATAATGAAACAATAAGGTAGATTTTATAAAATTAATAGAATGAGGCCTAAAAAATTTCTATGTAATGCACCAATCAGTTGGAATTTAATGTATAAATTATTGTAATATTCATTTCAATATAGAGAATTATTTTGTTTATTTTTTTGTACAGAATGCTAACAATATCAATGTATATCTATTTTCGCACCAAAAAGATATATGTAGTAGTATTTGTGAATTTTTAAAAGCATGTGATGATGCAACCTTTATTATCCTACTTCTTATTTAGTTATAATGATTTTTTTTACAAGATCATTCGAACTGTCCACAAGAATCCTCAAGTTCCAAATACGATTTTCTTTGATTCAATAGGTGACGAAACTTCTATCAATTTATAATAATGGTCATAAAAGATCCAAAGTGATCCTATTCTCTCTATCATAGCAGAGAAAATTCTAACTTGTTCGGTGTTAATTGTTGTTGCAGAACAAACATTTAGTTTCGGAAGTAATATTTTGTATTAAAGATGATCTATTTTGCCTTCTGACATTTTAAAAATTCAAGCGTGTTTGATGGTTAGACAAGAGTAAAAATAATATAAGTAATACAACTTTCTAAGGACGAGCCAGAAGATTTTAATATGGAAGGAACTACCGTTACAGAAAATGAAAGTGAGTGAACAATATCACTTTCTAAAGTAATTAGGATAGATAGGTAAACAAATCACATGAACTTTGATTCTGCTATGTCTAAGGGAATAGGTAGACGGCTTAAATAAGTTTAATCTCTTTTTATTTTTGAAAAAATAAAATATAAATAATAATTGCAACCGGTGGTAAACTGTAAATAGGCGGTTTCGATCCGTGAATTCATTGTATCCAATTTCAACCTTAAAGTAGGTTTAATATTTTTCAAATCGATGGACCATCTATAATCTATTCCTCCCACCCGTGGTCAGGTCTATTTGAATGTGTCACCCTTTTCATGCAAAATCCGAGCAAATGTTCCAACAAAACGGCAAATGCAATAAAAAAAAGCAGAATCAATTTGCCACAGAAAAACACACACAGAGAGAGACGACTATGCTAGATGGAAGAGAAGGACGCACAGTCTTTTCCGAGGAAGTTGCCAACGAAGAGATCGTCGATGACGCCCTGACGAGCTCCGACGGAGATGTTCATGTTGTCGGCCTCCTGGCCAAGGCGGTAGAGGTAGTCTTTTCCCTCCGAATCCTTGGACTCCCAGGACGACTGCTCCGAGATCCTCTTGGGGTCATCGGGGGCGGAGGAGCAGCGGAGGAAGAGCGAGGAAGATGGCGGCCCCCTCTTTCCCAAATTCCACCGAGTGGATTTAATGCTCGGAGAGGAGGGTAACGGGCAGAGGGAGAAGCGGAAGCTGCCGCTGACGACTGCCATCCGTTGCGGTGCCAGTACTGGATGAAGAGAGGGCCGCCGAACCAAGTAAATGTCCAGCTAAAACCAAAACGGCAATTTCTCTAAATGTCCACGCTTTAAAAGGTTTGTTTTTTTTTCAAAATGCTCCACCCAGTTCAAACATTTCGTTTCATTTTATTTTACTTTTATCATCGATGGATGAATAAGGATTAAGAAAAATAATATGTATAGAGAAAAAATCTTGAAAAAAAATTAAGAATAGACATATAAAGTGAAATGGTAAGTTATAAATTTATTTCTTTTAGATTTTTCTCTCTACATATCATTGCTCTAAGGAATAATTCAATCTTCAATACTATCTTCATGCCACACGGCCCACATATGGAGATAGATGAGGTCCCCTTGGGACGGTGCGATGATTAAGATATGAGAGGTTACCACATGAGGTCTAAAGCTTGTTTATTTAATTAATATTATGTGAAACGATTGTAAATAAACTCTTAGTAAGTCAACACTACCCTATGTTTGGATGGAGTGAGGAAAAGTTCATTAACGGAAGGAGAAAAGAGGGGAAGGAAAGAGAAGTAAAATATTTATCTTTCTTTTCGTTTGGGAGGGAGGGAAGGTTCATTAACGTAACATGTGTTATTTTGTTTGGGAGGAAAGGGAGGGTAATGAAGGTTAAATATATAAAATTACAAAATTATTCTCATTTTTTAATAAATAGAATTAGTTATTGAACATTTTTATTGGAATGAATTTATTAATTAAATTAATAATATAAATAATAATAATTAGTCAATGATATATAAAATAAAAAACTTTAAATACATAAAATTTATTTAGAATTTAAAATTGAAGAGGGATAAAAGAGGAATAAACTATTTTAAAGGAATTAATATTATAAAAGAGGAATAAAATTGATACAAACTCTTTTTGATTTTTCGTTACCCTTCCTTACACTCCGAACTGGGGTGTAAAAAAATCTTGCATTTCATGGGTAAGGAAAGTTAAAATTTATCAATTTTTACCTTTCCTTTACTATGCTCACTTCCTTCCAAACAAAGTTTGGAGTTTCTTTTACCCTTATTTACCCTTCCTCCCTCTTCCCTCACCTCCTCCCAAACAGAGGGTAAGGTGGCATTTGGTATGGGATGTAAGAATGAGAATGAAAATGAAAATGAGTTTAATAGTGGACTATAATGAATTTGATAGTGACATTTAATCATTCTAATGTTATTGTTTGGTGTATAAGTTATGATTAAGTATGATTATCTTTTCTAAAATTAAAATTATTATTATTAATTTCTTCCCTTTATTCTCTCTCCTAATTATATATTTGAGGTTTTTTTTTTGTTTTTTTACAATTTTTCAATTTCCCCCTTTTTTTATTTTTTTCCCCATTTTCTTGTTTTCCCCATTTATCCATTTTTTCTAATTTCTATTTTTTAAAAAAAATTCCATTTTCCCCATTTTAAAATTATTTTAAAAAATTTTATTTTTTTTCATTTTTAAAGTTGTTTTTTATTTTTATTTCCCCTTTTTTTTATTTTTATTTTTAAAACATTTATGAAATATACAAAAAAAAAAAAATCTAAATAGATAATCAAAGTGAAAAAAAAGAGAGAAAAATATGAAAAAAAAAAAAAAAATTTTCAAAAAGGGAATCATACCTAAACAGAGTTTATAAACCAAACAATAGTATTGGAATGACTAAACTCATTTCCATTCCAGCCTACTATCAAACTCATTCTCATTCTCATTCCTGCCTCTCAAACCAAACGCCACCTTAACCATTCTAATGTTATTGTTTGGTTTATAAGTTATAATTAAGTATGATTATCTTTTCTAAAATTAAAATTATTATTATTATTTTCTCCCCTTTATTCTCTCTCCTAATTATCTATTTGAGTTTTTTTTTTGTTTTTTACAATTTTTCAATTTTCCCCCTTTTTTATTTTTTTTCCCATTTTCTTGTTTTCCCCATTTTTCCTTTTTTTCTAATTTTTAATTTTTTCATTTTTCCCCCTTTTAAAAATATTTTTAAAATTTTAATTTTTTTTTGTTTCCATTTTTAAGTTGTTTTTTATTTTTATTTCCCCTTTTTTCCATTTTTTTAATTTTTTTTTTCAATTTTTTTTCTTTCATTTTTTTCCCAACAGGCGGCTGTCATAGGCCCTTGGCGCCGTGCAAGGGAGCCGCAAGACTGTCGGTGTCTGAAGGAATAAAAATTATTCTAAACTCATCGATGTGGTTGGGTTTTGTCCATTCTCATATATTTATGAATGATTTCGTTCCCTTATTCTCAAATTTATTAATCAAGCATCTTTAATAGAAATGATTCCATTCCCTCGTTCCAAAACCCCTAAATCAAACGCCACATGAACTTATTCATGAATGGTCTTACCTATTGTACAAGGTCCCAAGTTGATTAATGAGCACTAGAGGGGAAAAGCATAATTCCGAGATTTGATTTCCCCGCTCGACCAAGGATTAATTGTGAAATGTGAATTGTTCTTTGGATGTTCATCAAAAACGTCATCATTCAAATTTCAAAGTCCAAGAGTTAATTTCACTTTGGTATTATAAAAATGTTACCAAATTCAATAAAAATATATTATCATATTCCTTTTTTTTAATAAAAAAAAGAATGCTGAAATAAGAAGGGTTGTATCTCAATTTGACATTAAAAAAAAACGGACTGATTAAAATTTTAGTAATGTATTTAAAGAGGGATCCAAGTGGACACACTCGTCTAAGCTTGCGACCTATACGGATCCACCTACAGGGTATGAAAAAAAATTATCCTAAATTTAAAATTTAAGTAGAATATTTAATAGGCTCGTGGGTTAATCAGCCTAATATGTAATCCAAACGTAAAAATTTTAATCTTTTTTATATATATTTTATATTTTTTTTAGTGAACTAGTAGGTTGATCTTCTAACTCGTAACACACCTTGAATTGAGTTGAAGATTTTCTAATATGCTAAAATGACGAATTAGTACGCCCACACCCCATCAAATGACCAATCTGCTATGGACGACCTGCCTCACCATAAATGGGCCGGTCTAATATATAGCTCTAGCTTTTTTAAGTTTTGGCATAAAAAACCAGAACATAAAATCTGACCTTAAAAGCCAGAACTAACACTTTTCAAATTTTATGAAATTTAATTGTAGATATAGATAGAGAACTTAAAGTATTTTTTATAACTCAAACAAGGACTTTTGATTAGTAAATATTAATTTACATGATGATTATATTTATTTTATAAAATAGATATTAAAATCTATATATTTTACGTACCTATGCATCATATTTTATATACTTATGCATGCTTGATGAAGAAGTCATTATAATATAATTATTTTGCATATATGATTTTTTTTTTCTTTCTTTATAAAAGCACTCAATAACAAGATGAAATGATGTTATGCTTTTTTATTTATAGTTAGAGAGAGAACCATATATGTATAACATATTTATTTATGCGTTTCTATCATGCATTGGTTATAATAATTTATTATTATTTATATCCGTTAAAAATAATAATTATTATTATATATGATTTATATTTTAACTTCAATTACATTTCAATTAAATGAAGTTATTTTAATTTTATTTATTTTAATTTTAAGGTCAATCATTCGTTTGATGATTATACATTTCTTATTTAACTGTGAACATTCTCTTCTTCAACTATCAAACATTTGGATGCGAACCAATTTCCTTTTCCAATTAATCTGTGGGAGGAAAGAAAACTCTAAAAACAACCCTCGAAATTACAGTGATTCTGGTGTTTCAGCGAGACTCCTCCCCTGCAAGAACATGAGCATGCAACCATAGAAAAATTGCAACAAGAGAATGGATATATGTGGAAATCAAATGGCCTTTTTATTGATGATAGCTCATCTTTTCTGCAACAAGAGCTTTCAACGGAGCTGTCTGAAAGCAGAACTCAGCTTCTTCACAACATCCCTTGCAGTCATGTCGAACCCCTCTTCAATCTGTTGTAATTAAACACCGATCAGATGGGTTAATTAAGTGGAGACAATTGAATTTCGATCCTTTGTTGCAAATTGTTCCTGACCTGAGCCATCACGGTTATATCAAGGGAAGAACTTGTGAAAAGTATGACGCTAGTGTTGACGACAGATAGATGGATCTTTTCGATCTCCGAAAGCACTTTAACCACCGCACCTTTGTGCCTCTCGCATTGAATCTTGACGAGGACGGTGTTCTTGAACATTTTCGCTTCGACCTTCGGTAGCAATTCGGGAGATTTCTCGACCCAAACAGCCGACTCAATGGTCTTTTTCGCGGTTTGGTCTTCGAGAAAACTCACCTTCTCTTGGAGTTGTTTCAAGTGCTTGATGGCATCGCCGAGAACAGAAGCCTTGTCCAACTGCAAGAAATTGTTGATCCTACTAATTAAGAATTTGGAGATTCAGAATGAAATGTGGTGGAGAAATAATGGAACGAACCTTCTTGAGACCTGGAACTATAGCTGCCAAGTCTATGAATCTCTGATTAAGCTTCTCCCTCCTCTTCCTCTCGGCGACGGTGTGCTCTTTGTTGTTGTACCTCGGCTTCTTCACCACGCAGTTCGACGCCTGCTGCTGCCCAAACATGGTCTCAAAGTGTCTCTTGGACCCGTACTGTGACAGAACATCCATCTTTTCCTCTGGACTCACCACCCCAACAAAGCTGTCGTGATTCTCGGGTTTGCCAAAAGAAAGGATGCTCGGGGAGGAGGTGCTTAATCTGGTCTCGAGAGAGTTCTTTGGCTCTGCAGGGGACAGCAGTGAAGGGTGGTTCTCCGGGGAGGGAGATTGTTGCAGGTCTGCAATTTGCTGTGCAGTGAACTGCTCCATCACCTCCCATTGATCGAACACGTCTCCTTCCATTCCCTATATATCAATCGCCAAAAAGGGGATTATAATTATAATTACGGTTCTTCAAAATTTGATGATCCCCTAGCTCACTCACCGCATGAGAGTTCCACCACCCTGCTGCAGCTGCAGCTTCTTCCATGCTGATTCGACTTTGCAAGCTCTACAGAAGGCGACAAAGGTGGCCGATTAAATACTTTAGAGATGAAACCAAAGTTTTGAAGAAACAGATACAAGTTCATACCAGAAAGTTAAAAAGCCTTGTGCATCTGTCTCCAAGAAACTCTTCTTCTTGTCGATGCATGAGGTTTAATTGTTGACCTTGGTGCATGTTATAAGCTTTCAGAATCCTCTCTCTGTTTCACTGACACTGTTTATCAATCTCCTTTTTAATTAACAGTAGGCAGATGATTGCTTAGGTGGAGAGTCAAAGCATTGTACCATCCGGTGATGGATTTGTCGAGCTGTTGCTTTGCAATAGAGCACAAAGTGAGATCTAGCACGTGAGGAAATTCTCGATTTATTTCAGTAAATTTTTATAGGATCAGATCAAACTCAATGTTACTAATAACAGTTTATTTAGTCAATGCTAATTTTTTTCATTAGCAGGGCACACTATGACTAATTATTTGAGGGTTTAAGAAATGTAAGTTTTTATTATTATTAGACTTTGAATATTGGAAATTTTCATTTATATAGTATATATGGAATTTTAGAGCACTTAATATTAAAAAAATATCAAAAACAAAAACTTATAATACCCTGAGTCCACGTTCTCCCCATGTAGTTTTCAAAGATTAGTACGAATAATTTTAATCAAAATTGCTACATGTAAAAGTAATTTTTAACTAAAATTATTATATGAATTTAAATTGATTTGATGTTCACAAATTATTAAATCATATTCCATTTTATATTGCTCATTCTAAGTGGTCAAGTATAGTCGATTTCACAATAAAATACAGATAGATAAATTATGAGGAACATTTTATCCTAACGTATTTGTATTGGAAAGATCAAACACCCAATAAAGTATTTATACCCGCTAAAAATTGACTATAAGACCTAATGATCGTATTCCTTAAAACTTAAGGAGTTGTAAGATATATTACATGATGGGTTCATCTCCCACATCAGTTTTATATCATATAACAGTGTAAGATTTATACAGTTTTTGGCCAAATGTGCTACAAAATTGTTGGACCGGCTAAGTAAAGAGAGATAATTCGAAACGAAAACTTAGAGTGATGTGTTATTTTTATATTTTTCAACACGCAATGTCATTTTAACAATAATAAAAATAAAGTTGCCCTTTAATTTTTTTTATATAATCTAGGAATTTGAGCTTTCGGTTCAATTAGTCCGGAAGGTGAACGACCACGAGATAAATCTAAAAGCGCAAGTGGCTCCTCGCCTGGCAACGCCCCATTTGATTTTTCTCTATATAATAATAATAATAATAATAATAATAATAATATAATGTCACATGAGCAAAGAGATCAAATGGTTCAAAGAATCTAATTGAAACAAGTAAATTAGTTAACCAAATGAGCTAAGTATGACAAACAACTACAACCTTAACATCTATTTAGCCCCCTATGATAGGTTTGTTTGTCAATGACATTCTTCACTTCTTAGGGTCTTTGTTTTTTTAATATATAATTTTCCACCTATTTAGTAGTTTAGACTAACCACATTTGATCAAGTGAAAATTGTTTTGTCAAATGGCCTAATTAACTACTATACAAAATATAACAAGTAAAAGATGCGACAATCAAATAGGAGGAAACTATATATTTTCCCCACAATATATCTAAGAGTCATATATACCTTCCTTACGCAAAGTGAAAGGTTCTAAGTCACCAAATTTGATGACACTTTTTTCATTCATTTTGCCCATCTAAATGAGGTTAAATCCTTCAACATTCACCCCAAAATTTAAGCTCAAGAATGACAATTTATAAGTAACATATATACTTCCACATTTGGTTATGTTGGTTCCCTCACCAATTGGTCTTAGGGTGTGTTGATAATGTCTTCATGTTGTTGTAGAGTACTGATCTCCTCCTCCCAACTTGCATTGATGTCGAAAAATCCTTCGGTTGAACAAGGTACTTTCATTCAATAACTCTAGTTGGGAGTCTTCCTACTAGCATCTTCTTTGCTTTCCAATTACAACTTGGCTAGTGGGGAATAGCCTAGTTGGAATGTTGTGCTCTTCTTCTAGCAACTAACCATAGCAGGGCTTCAAACAACTCATATGGAATACCAAGGGGATTTGAAACTACCTTAGTATACTTGTAACTTATAAGCTACCTCTCCCACCTTCTTAATGACAAGAAAGCTAAGGGCATTTGCATTTCTCCACCAACCTCTTGTAGTGTTTCTCTAAAACACCTTGAGGCAAATAGGCTGAAGCTTCAACAAGATCTTAATCCCAACCCTGAAGCTAGCTCATATGTTCCCTTCCTCAATCTACCCAATTCATCTTCCTAGCTACTTATTCGAAATATGCTCTCATAATTTCTGGATTCTTTTTGACAGTCCTAGGCCATCAAGTATGTGACAGATTATTTCCACTGTCAATGAGGAAAGGATGTTCCATTCAACCCATATGCAATTTGGAACAAACTCTTATTGGTCATTAAACTCTATTACAAGTTACAAGAGTGTTGGAGCAATCGATGTTTAGTCAAAGTTGACCGAGTTTGAGTTGGCTTGAATTGAGTTTCGATGTTCATCAATATGTTTGAGGGTAGAATTAGTGGAAACCTTGTCTATACAAAGTGAAACTTGTCCAAGGGAAAATGTTTACATATTTTCTATAGAACTTATTTCTCAAAGCTGTAATGTTAGGAATTAAGCAGTGTTGGGTGATCTATCTAATAGTTTCCTCTTTCATTCTGTCATTCATGCCAACATGAAGTTGTTGGTTTGTTCTACCAAGAAAAAAACAAAATAAAATTGGTGGTTTGAATCCACTTAACTATTTTGTTGAAGGAAGAAAAAAAAATCCCTGAATTAAGTTTTCCAAATAATAATTTAGTATTTTTTGAGTTCTTCAGTAAAGGTTTTCAGTTTATCCTCTATGATGAAAACCTTTGGATTGCTTTAAGTTACAATTTATCTGATTATGAGTTCTGCTGTTTATGAAAAAAAAAAAAAAAATGGTTGAATCAAAGTAAGATCATAAAATCTGCCATTGACTGGAAACGAGCAGTCAAACAAATTCCTGGCGAAGCAACTCAAATCATTGAAAGATTGACGGAAGAAGCCACCTAAGAAATGATATTTCTTTACAAGGGGAAAACAATAATTACAGTAGCATGCAGTGGTTAAGACGCCAACTACTGCTATTTGCAAATTATTTAAAGAGCACATGACCAATTATTTTAGCAATCACCATCATTCATTCTATTTGGAAAGATAAAGAAAAGCCACCATTAATTCTTTTAGGTACTTGATATTCTCATTTGTTATTGTATTGTGTCTCAGTAACTGACCGGGTTCTTCATTGGGTTAGACTTTAACTTCCTTTTTTATAATCCAAGTAGATTTGATTTGACGATCCACTAACATTTGTGAATACTTGCAGTACAATTTATCATTCTTTATTAATATCAACTGTTTGCATCATAATTAATTCTTATTTTATTCAATAATTTATTAAAAGATAAAAAACTCTTGGTCAATAACCATAAAATTTTACCACCCAATGTGTACTTTTTTTCATAATCGTATTAAACGTGAGTTGAAATCTTTTGTAATGAAATAATATATAAATTATTTAATGAAGTTGTTTTGTAATATTTCTAAAACTATAAATTTTGAAAAAAAAAAGTGTTTGAATTTGTTGGGAATACAACCCATCTATATGAAATAGATTGTGCATTTAAAACATGAAAAATATTTTTATTAGTACAATCTTTTAAATAGAGTTTAAAAATAAATACATATAGAGTTTAAAAATAAATATTATGATTTAAATTTAAAATATATATTATATTATTATGAAGATATATGAATTCTTTTAGTTATAACAAGTGGTATCAGAGTCATAGTCCAGATCAATCCATGTGGATGGAATAGTGACATTGAACAAAGGAGGTGGGGTCCCGAAAAGTCCAAGCAATCAAGAGTGACCAGAAGTTCGGTAGAAATCCTAAAGAATGAACTTTAAGTGGTGAAAAGTCTAAACATGTTAAGGGTAACCGGATGTTTAACGAAAATCATATGAAATGAACCTAATATGGTAAAAAAGTCTTAGATGATTAGAGCAAGTCAATAGTGACCATATACTTGAAGAAAGACCTGGAACAATTCAATAGTGGATGAATACTTGAAGGGTGACTCAAAGCATATCAAAAGTAATTAGATGCTTAATAGGAGACTCGAATCATAAAAATAGTGGTGGCTTTTTATTTGAAAATAAATTTGTTAGGAATACAATCAAAATCTAACCTTAGACATATATGAAAAAAATTATTAGTTTAAAAGATAAATAATAATTTTATTAGTACGAGGCCTTTTAAGTATAATTAAAAAAATTATTATCAGTTTTTTAATAATTTTTTATATATATATACCAAACTAGCAAATTATATTTTTAGATAAACCGGAAGTCGTGAGTTGGGATGAAACCCGTAATACAAACATGGCAGTTGAAATAATGTGAAATTAAACCGGTTGATTTGGACTTGTTAGGGTCAAAATAAATTCCTATTTGAGATAGATTGGATTGAATTAGTGACCATTTTGAGAAGAGTTATGTAAATTCTCTTCCATTTTCCCTCAATGTTTTCTCCTCTCTCACTTAGACGTTCTCATCTACCTTCCATGCGACGTCACTACTTGAGTAGTCCTTGACCTTTCTCCTCCCACCCTCACATTCTCATTCGACTTGACGCCCAATTGCAACTGATTATAATCCTTACACATTCCCTTTTGATGATATCTCTTCATTGGTATGAAGTCGGATCCTCATTCATATAATTTATGGATCATTCTTAGTCTTTCTAATTTTTATCATTGGATCAAATTAGAGATTCGTATTGATCCCTTTTAATTTGATCCAATAATAAAGATCAAAAAGACGAGGAGTGATCTATCAATTATGAATCAAATGCCCTCTCCACACAAGGACATCAAAGTGCAAGTCAATTGTTTTTTGTTATGTATCTGATCAACCCAAACTAATTTAAAATGATGGTGGATATTCAAATTAAAATCAAAAAGCATATTGTCTCTTCTTGAATGGACATTAATTTTTTTTTTTAAGCTAACATCATATATTTAATATTTTAAACTAATTAATTTTAAAAATAATCGATTCGATTATATAATTTTTTTTTTATTAATTATCAAAATAAATCTGAAAGTGATCAGTAGTGACCAAACGATTCAACATCTCAAGTTTATTGTCTCATTTAAAAAATGTTTAGTGGACCTTAGCCTGGAGGGTATGAGTGAACACCGTTGTGCTTAAACTCTTGGTAAATGCCGCCTCATCACTATAAAGAGGCTACAATATTCATTTAATAGATGTATATCATTTATTATTGATTTATCTACTTAGGTAGATATATCTTGGGTATTCGCTATAAATACCTTATGTATTTAATAATTCAGACATGACACGGAGATAATATAAGTTAATTTTCTCCAATATTAGCTTTTCACCTGATTTCACTCATCATAATTTTCTCACTGTCTGATTCACTCACCGGGACTTTCATCAAACTTCACTCAGCTGGATTTCTTAACTGTCTAGCTTTACTCATTAGAAATTTCCAACTGCTGACTTCACTCAATAGAACTTCTACCGAGCTTCACTCACTGGATTTCTAATTGCCTAGATTCATTCATCAGGACTTTCACAAGGATTCAGTCGCCTGAATTTTCATCTGTCTGATTTCACTCGTTAGGATTTCCACCAGACTTTACTCATCTGGATTTAGAAGATCCTTATAGTAATCCTCTCCATCGTCATGTCAAATAAGATCCTCAAAATCATGATGACTGAGGCACCTCTGCAAAATCATCTCCTTATCTTCAGGGAAGTATTCTTAATCGTTTAACATCATCATGGACCTGCTAGGGGCATATCCAACGTAAGGTTTGTGAGAGGTTTATAAAAATAAAAAACCTCACTAAAAAAGTTTTAACCATTGTATGAGTGAGGTTTGAGATTTGTAATTTAAGAGCAGGTTTGAAAACTCAAACCTGTTTTTTTCTCTTGAAGGTAAAGCTTGTAATTAATGACAATAATTTATTATATTGTGATTGGTAATTTATAACGTAGAGAGGTATATGATTGGTAATGTGTGACTTACAAAAATAAAATTGTAGAAAGATTTTTACGTTGTAAAGAGAATAATTATTTTTTTCATTTTTCATATGGCATTGATGTGACAGAAGATATAAAAAACCTCAATTAAAAGTTTAACCATTGGGGATGATTTAAACAGATCAGATCCAATAAATGCGAGTCCAGATACGTACTTTGATGCCAACAACAAACTTTCTTTTGCTACCCTGTTATCTACATTCACATCCGATTCCAAGGAACACATAAAACTCAAACATCTCGAGAAAAAACTGTTAGAGACACAACACTTTGTTAATTCTCTGCTACGTACTTTATCTGTTGCCATGTTGTTTCAGTGTCACAGTAGTGACCACAAATGGCTTATCCATCTGAAGTGGACTGGTAACGTTGCAAATAATTTGGAGCTGATTGCTGGGCTCCTAACAACACGCACAGTTCATAACCAACAACGTTTACTTCAGCCTGGGTTGTGATCGTAGTCCCCCTAATTTGCTTGACCAGATGTATCTTAGTAGTTTTGTATTCTTTCTTTCTTTATTTATTTTTGATAACCAAGGTTTCAATTCTTACCAAGCCAATTAATTCTAGATGTAATAACAGATTCTGTCCCACAGAAATTTTTCACTGGTGTCCGATGATAAATCATAGAAGTGCCATGGCAGTACTCTAGCAGCTGACTTTTGTGGTCTTTGTCGTCCCTGTAAAGTTGTTCCAACATTAAACTCAATACTTTGCTCGTGAAGGTAGGGCTACAAATGAACCAAACATTCATGAACAAGTTTGGTGTTCGGCTTGGTAAGAGTTTGTTTATGTTCGTTCAATATATACAAGATCAATTAAATAAACAAGCTTGAACAGCTC
>JBAMIB010000044.1:4285109-4300666 GCA_037177415.1 Kaempferia rotunda | reverse complement strand
AGCAGATCAAATCCTCTGTCCCCGATTCTCTCTGTCCCCGTGTCCCACTTCTGATCGGACGGCACATATTTAATCTGCACAGATTTAGATCATCAGGCACATATCACGAGGATATGAAATCAGAATGGAAATGGGACAGATTAAATCTGTGCCGTCCGATCGGAAGTGGGACACGGGGACAGAGAGAATCAGGGACGGGGGATTTGATCTGCATTTTGAGGACGAGAGGCATCCTCAAGCTGCGATCTCGAATGCCAATCCTTACAGATTGTGCAATCAGGGCAGTACCACTTATCCTCCTGATTCCCAAAACCAATACAACTTCTATGAATAACCACATCACATGAACCACAAACCACCAGTCGTCTTCTCTGGTCATAATCGGAGCAAAAACTGCAGGGAATATATTCATATGGATCAGGAACTCGTCCATGGTAACCCTGCGACCAAAATAATATTAACAACGATATATGCCATGCCTACCAAAACCACCTAGTAAAAGTAAAAAATCTTACTGACCTGACGGCGGAGGGGGACATCGACCACCCGCTTGACGCTGAAGAGGCCCTTCACCGGAGGGCGGCAGATGGATTCAAAGTGACGTTTGCAGACGAAGCAGAAATAGTGGTCGCAGCTATTGATTCGGCCGCGGATCGACTTTCCGGAATCGGAAAAGCAGATGCTGCACATATGCTCTTTCTCCTCCTCCTCCTCCTTCTCCGGATAATCTTCGCCTTCCTCCTCCGCTTCCATCTTCGCCTTACGGCTTTCCTCCTCCTCTTTCATCTTCGCCTCGTGGCTTTCCTCCTCCTCTTTCATCTTCGCTAGGTACATCTGCACGGACTTGATATGCCGCTTGTACCTCCGCCATATCTCCAATTGTTCCTTTTCATCGGCTCTCCGGCGCTTGAGCCGTTGCTCCTCCTCCTTTCGGAATAGCCAGGCATCGTACGGCGACATCTAGAGATCTCTCTAGGGTTTTCAACGTCGAGGGTGCGGGTAGGGATTTAGAAAAAGAAAAAAGTTTAATAAATTAAGCGTCAGCGAGCCATATATATTACCAGAGAAATTTAGCTGAAAATGAGAATGAAATTTTCGCTACATTTTTCAATCATCTAAATAATTAAATAAATAACAATAATCAATTAATCATAAATTTCTAATTCATATTTCTATCTTCTTACGAAATAAATAAATAAATAAATATCAATTCATATTTGTCATTAATTTGACCTAAAATTTTAAAATTTTGGGTAAACTGTGAATCTGTGATGATAAATTTTGTATCTATTCAATCCTTTTCATTTGAAAACCTTTCAAAAGAACACATTTAAGTTTTGTTAACTTATTTCAACGTTAATATTAATAGATAATTAGAATGTACTTTTTATATTTTGAATTTTTAAATATCAAAATTAAAGAAATTTGGATAAATAAAAATATTAATCAAACGACAGAAGAAATGTACGTACACTATCATAAATGGAACTGAAAAACATATTAAAAAAAAAAGTTTAAGTTGATCTATATCACAGCGTAGAGAGTGCATCTCGCTATTAGCCTTTTTAGCTTTTTAGTGCTCCGTCTCCATTTCTTGATCTCATTCAAATCCTTGAGTTTGCTCTATCAGATACAAAACCACTTATCACATTCAAATCCTTGAGTTTGCTCTATATATATCACATTAATAGACATCATTTTATATTCGAATTATATTGTTATCCTAAGAATATTTAAGCTAAATATGATTGTGAAAATCTACTCACATCCTTGCGATCCACCGAACCTGCAATAATATCTCAGGCTGTCCTCACGGGATGAACTGATGACTAGTGCGTGAGGTATTACCACCAATGAGATCTGGGGGTCAAATCTTGGCGAATTCAGGTGTCTGCTCTCCTTTATGCACTAGTCACTGTTCGGGCTAGTAGTCCTCATGATTTACCTCCTTCGTGTTGTCCCTGGAACGGATTGACGGAGGCGCTGAGAACGAACGAATCACCTTATGTCACCAATAATATCTTAGGCCACCATGCACATAGTTTAAGAAGCAATCAATAGTTGAACCATCTAATAAGCTGCTACAGTTATAGTAACGGGAAGAAGCAATACATTTAATTTGGTGGGAGTAGCTATCTACCTGAATATCGTCATCTTGTCGTTGAGCTATGTAAGGCTACATGTATAGAGGGATGATATGATGTCCACCCCTAGTCTACCTAGTACATTTTTTTTTTTTCACTTCCTAGATCTAAAACCCCAACGCATAAACTCTAAACTCTAAACTCTAAACTCTAAACTCTAAGCTTTTAAAAAAATTTATACTAGGTGAGCATGGGATGAGCGCCTTGTAGGATCGATGAGCACGTGGTTTTAAAAAATTTATCTTTTTTATTTATAAAAAAATTATATATGCAGTAAAAAAAATAAATATTATAAAAAAACATAAGAACACAAGCAATTACTTAAGTCAACAATTACACTCCAATGTAGTTCGGCTCCTGACCACTCAACAGTGTCAGACCCTTCAAAGTGCTGAGCTCTAGGACAAAAGAGTGGAGCTGTACCAAGGATTTCAAAATCACTAAGAAGGATCTTCTGTTTAGTTAAATGCAAAAGTGTACAACCAAAGATGACGAGTTTGCGAGCAAGCTACACGAGAAGTTTAAGAAACTCCTCAACGAACTCAATTCAATTGAAGAAAATGTGAAGAACCACGACCTCATTAGGAACACTCCGAAATCTTTCACTTGGATCTCTTTGTGGTCATCCATAGTGGATACCTACAAAATGATCTATCTAAAATTAAATTAAATGAGTTATGAATTTAAATTATATGAACAATCTAACACTAGTATTAATGAGAAAGGTATAATCTTACTGGTAGGTAACAAGATAAAAATGTAAAAGAAAGCCCCCCTTAAAGTCTGAATAGGAATTTGAAAGCAAAGGGGATTTTTCATCTTGTGAAGAAGTTGAAGGCTCAACAAAAAGGATGCGAAGAAGCTATTTTGAGATGGCAAGAAAGAAGGTAAGACTAAAGTAAAAAATCAAAGGCAAAAGAAATGTACAAGGTGACTCAACACGACTTTTATGGTCATCGACAATGGAATAAAGGAGACAAATGAGAGTGAGGGAGAAGCATCCAATGAGGCTGAATCTTCACACAAGTCATCATCGAAGTAACATCTCCCGAGCTAAATATATGTTATGATTTTATTATTTTGTCAAACGTTCTCTAGCTAAGTCAAAATAAAAGGAAAAAGCCCTTCAAAGTGAGCTTAAGATATTGAAAGAGGAGGCCTCTTCAACTTCTGCTTGTAGAGTTCAGGAGGGAAGCTCCTCTCAAGTTGAAAGATTTGAAGAGGAGAATTCCTATTTGGAATTGCAAATTGAATACTTAAAGAAATGCTTGCAATAATTCACCTCGAGATTAAGGTATCTGAGTATGATACTTGGAGCTAAAAAAATTATCTCAACAAGATATGCAGTTAGGAACATTTATAGCGCAAAAATTGTAAATGCTTGAGTACCTATGCAATTTGTTCTTGACACTATTCAACCTAATATTTGGGGTACTAAAATATTTAAATCTTCGTGTTTGATTAGGTATAGGTTAAAGGGAGCATTTGGACAACTAATTCGTTGATCATGGATGTTAGTGATGGTGAAAAGTTCTCCACCTTTAAACGCATGAACATAAGAAAATGCATCATTTAGCCCTAACAGAGAACTAAAAATAGGTATAAGCAACATAAAATTATCATTTAATTTCATTATAAAAAATTCTCTTAGTTAAAGGTATGAGTTTCAATTTACCAAGTGTCATTCAACCATGTGATGTGGATATACTTATTTTTTTTAAATTCGACGTGCTCTAGCATATACCTCTCGTATGTCTTAACCATTTGCACTTATGACTAATAGTCACCCGTGATTTACTTCCTCCGTGTTAACCTAGGGACGGGTTGGCGGGGGTGCTGGAGGCGAGCGATTTCACCTTTTGCCACATGTGATTGGATATAATTTTAATTGAATACTGAATAATTTGCCTTGGCTATTATTAGCCTATTAGATAACCGTTCACTGTTCAAGCCGTCGCCCCGTTTTGAAAACCCCTCCCGCTTCCGCTCCTCTCCTCTCAACTCACCCTCCTCATCGCTCCGGCGAACAGTCGCATCCTTTCCCTCCCCCCTTCCCCCCTCGATTTCCCTCCATACTTTCATCAGATCCGTGAACTATCTCTCTTCTCGTGGCGCCGGCCGACATGAGCACCGCCACCACTACGCCGACCGGCGGGCTCGAGCTCTCCCAGCCTCCCTCCGATGGCATCTCTAATCTGCGCTTCTCCAACCACAGCGACCTCCTACTCGTGTCTTCGTGGGATAAGGTCAGTATTCGTAACTCACCTGCGATTCCCATTCCTCCGCTCTCACCAACATAAAGAAAAAACCCTAATCCCGTCTAAGGTTTGACTATTCTCCATCTAGAATTAGCTTGATTGATTGGTACCCTTTTCTTCAGACTCTTCGTCTTTATGATGTCGGTGAGAACGCTCTTAAGGCGGAGTTCTTGCATGCTGGTCCAGTCCTTGATTGCTGCTTTCATGATGATTCATCGGGGTTCAGTGCCAGTGCTGATCATACCGTGAGAAGGTATGTTGGGAGCTTCTCTGATTGCTTTTGATTATTTTTTGTTGCTTATTTAGTTTTGAAATACTAATGCTTACATATAACTGATATAAATTGCTTAGTGTTCCATTGTTTTCAGTAGTTGGTGAACTTATTTTAAATTCAACACTGGTAATTTTAGGCTAGGTAAAAAAAAAATATTTAGACTGTTGAGTTCGTAGATTTTTCTGAAGGAAGTTTGGTGGTTTTTCTTCAGCGATGACTTGCAGTATCTATTTGGAATTAATATTAAGTTTAGTGTTAAGATTGGGCTAACAATGATTCTCTATGGAATGTTATACCTTCTTACATTTTGAACAGAACTGAGTGGTAGGAACAGATGCTGGACCCAACTTGTTTCAGCTTTCCAAATTCCCTATTCATCTTTATCCTCTCCAATGAAACTACCTGTCTTTATCTCTAGGACTAACTTTATCTGTTTAAAACCCTCATCTTCAATTCAAAATTCTAATGAGAAATAGGGGAGTTCAAATACAAAATTATTGGTTTTTTCTGGTCTTATTGTTACACTACAAAAGACTCGTTTATTGAACTTTCTTATGAGAAGACTTAGGTCCTGAAGTCCTGTTAGTTCTAAAAATAGATTTCCAGCCAAAAAAGTTGATGCAAGTATTTGGAATTACAAATTAGTGTCTGTTACCTTATTTCAGATTATTTTCTTGTTAGTTTGAGTTTCATAGCTGACACTCCTTGTGACTCTTCATATTTCTTAGCCTTAGAGTAATTCTAAATCTTGTAGAGATTTCTTATCCAATGGGTCTGATAGTGCTTGCATTTTTTGTGGCCAAGCTAATCCCAGATTGTGAGTGCTATAGGTTATATATTTAATTAAATGTATATTTAGGCTTAATTTTCTCATAATATCAAAGAAAGTTAATACACAATGTTATTTAGAGAATATGAACTTGTAGCCTTATTATTACACTAAATTTTAATGCAATACCAAATTGAACCATTGAATCACATGGCAAAATTGATGAAGTAAATGGAGATAACTATTTCACACAAAGAAATTTTAATCTCACACAAGAATTGAAAGGGCATTTCTTTATTAACTAAATATCATCCTAATACATGAGATATTAACCCTTTTATAAACGACAATTAGACTAATTCTTCTAAAAAAAAATCATTGTTGATTTTTTTATTTTTTAAAAGATAAACAACTTCTAAAAATTAAAATCTATTTTCTTACAAATATAACAAGAATAAAAAGTTTTAACACTTAGACAACTTTGAAACTTTGAGATTTTAAATAAGGCCTGAAATCCTGACCATGTTACCCCACAAAGGAGAACTTGACTCGTCAAGTTGTTGACTCCTTTTCTTAATGCTTTCCCATTTATGCATAGGGAACAATGACTTTTACTAATTTAGTTTAGCAATGTTTCCTAATTATTCTTTTTATTTTGGATGCCTCTTCTAATAGCCAAGAAATGGTTGCACTTTGTTCATTCTTTTGCACTTTCACTTTGTGATATTCTTTTTTAGTCATCCTTTTAAATGAATAAGAAAACATTGAGGTTGTTATAGAGCTAGAATATTGTCCAAACGTTCATTGAAATCATATGGTACGAAGGATGTAATGGTGAAGATGTATCCAAAACAAAGTCAATATACAAAAATGAATGCTTAAATTTCTCCTAGCAAATTAGTATATCCTCCAACGGCTCAAATATCTCCTAACAAATTAGCGTATCCTCCAATTTAAAAATTGAATTTGTGTTTAATTAAGCCAGCAAAAAAACATTGCAATCAATTTTCCTCACAATATAACCAAATAAAGTAGATATGAAAAATATAAATGATTCTAAAGTCCTAGGGAAGCATCCATTGTACGTAGTCTTAACCTTTTCTTTTTGCAAGAGACTATTTCTAGGATTCGAACCCGTGACCTCTAGATCACAAGGTAACAACTTTACCATTGGGCCAATGCCCCCCTTCTATTCTAAAGTGCTATGACAAAATTTGAGTTCATAAATGTAATATGAAATTTTACATTATAATAAGCTTTTCTATATAAATAAAATCATATGTAAATTCTTTTTCCTTTCTCTGAATTTTTTTATTGTATCATTGAATAAATAACATCTATTGGAGAACTTCTAAAATCAAGTTGATATTCCAAAATAATTGTCTTATCTATTCTTGTCTTATGTATAACTCTTTCTCAAAGTTTAACCCTATCTATTTGATTCCTCTGTAATTCAAACAACATAATATGTCACCTTTTTTTGCATTAATTTGTACCCAAATACTTTTCCCACTTTCTTTGAGCATATTCTTAACTTAGGATTTGATAATTAACTAAATTTTACCTTATCTCCTAAACTCTTCTAAACTTAGGAATATCATCCGGACCTATAATTTTACCTCCGGTCATTGTAGTTAAAGCTTCTATAACCTCACTTGATACAATATTATGAGCAAATCTATAGCTCACAATTTTTATATAATTATTTGTAGAATCCTCATTAAACAGCTTATAAATGTGATTTTACCATCTTTCACTTATTGCATTGTCAAGGGCCTTTCGACTTGATATTTTATGCATCTAATATTAGTAAATTTCTATATTTCCTTTCTTTAGTTTTTGCAATGCAATAAATATCTTTTCTTCCCATTCTTACTTTTTATGGTTATAACCTTTTTGCCTCAATTTTAGTTACTTTTACGTAATTGAATTTTCTTGATATTTAAAATTTTTTCCAATCTTTAAAACGTGAATTTTTAAACTATTGCTCTTTCACACCTTTTTGCCTCATTCCTATTGGTTGGCTTTCGGCATTTTATGGAGAGCTATGATCTAGCTGATGCTCAGGAGTTGAGTTGCTGTCTTTTGAGCATGAGTTGCAAGTTAATCGGGCTCTATCGGACGAGTGTGATGGGGAGCGCGATCTTTGCAATCTGCGATGTTATCTGCCAAGATTTGTTATTTCATATCCTAACATAACTTTGGCACAATGATTTTGTCCTAAGATTTCTTACTTTTGACAGTTTTATCCTTATATCCCTATCTAACATACATAATACCCATTCCATTATTTATAAATTTTCCATTTATATTAAATCCTAAAACCTGAATTACCTATTTCTCTATCATTCCCTTCTATCCATTTTTTTCTATTAATCATAGAATATAAATACATTCTAGTCTTTGCTCCAAATTTTTTTCTATATTCCAAGCTTGAACCTAATCCTATAATTATCATGGACTAGATTCATGCAAATCGGTTCATAACACAAGAATCCTAGATTGTTTTGCATCACATCTAGGCATTGATATGGTCATTTTTATCAACCTTGTGGCCCTTTTTTTTTGCAGATTAAAGTACTCAAGTGATGAAAGGCCCTGTGTGTCACGTATATGTGACGACCTAGCCTCATGAAAAATAAGGTTCATGTGCACAAGATTAGAAAGATTTAGACATAGCTATCTTGGCCTAACACAATTCTCAACCTTTTTCATCCAAGTCGGGGTTGACTTGGGATGTTTTGTATTAGGAAATATTATGTTAATTTTTAGGAAAATTAGTATTTTGTAATTTATTAGATAAATTAACAATGTTCATTGTGGTAGCAAACCAGTCACACCTTTGCCATTGGAATTGTACGATGTTAGCAAATGTTCTGACTTGTTGTTTATAGGACAGAGACTCCATGCTGTTGTAGGCAATAAAAATTCAACTGATTGTTTATGCTTCGCATGAGATGGGGGAAAGAATCATGTGCTTCTTTGCAATCAGTTGAAGGTGAGATCACCAATGTTCAGTTAGGTTGTTGAGAGGGGCAAGAAAGAGGAACATTCTGATGTATCGAGGATTGTGTGTTATTTTATGTAATAAATGCAGTTCAGTATTTTTCCAGAGTAAAATATACCTTTATGCAATATTTGTGTATTGTGTTGAAATAAAAAATATTAATTCTTAATAAATTTGCTTTTTCCAAGTCTTCCTCTCCTCTCTCTCCTCTTTCCATCTTCCTCACTCTCTCTTCAATTATCTGCCAGGAGATTATATCAATTTTTTTCTTCTCCTCCGTTCTCAATCTTTTATCTCTGATCTTCGTAGCATAGTTCCTCCCAAGTCATTCTGCGCTCCACTATTATGCAAGGTCTCGTACATCTTCGCTGCAACCGAATGAGCTACAGTGCCTTGCTACTGTTGCCATAAACTGTTATCTCCTTGTTGGTTTGCCCCTTCATTGCTGACTCCCTTATCATATCAGTTGTGTTTTATACTACTTTTGTTTAAAGAAAGAGTAGATTGGTGGTGAAACTACAGTGTAGCAGCCAGAAAGGTTCTGTGACTGGAGTTATTAGATCTTGAAAAACCTGATCATTTGTTCTTGCAAATGAAAAATATGATAACACAAGTTGTTTGCATTAAAATAAAAACTGATCACAAACACGTGGGCAAATGGCATTATGAAAATGGTCGGTTAATGATTTGTGAGTCTAGATGATATTCAAGAACCATCCCCCAATGTCAGCTGGTTTAGTCTGGTTCTTTTGAATGCCCCAGAACTGGCAAGAGTTCGGTTCCTTGTTTCTTATCCGAGTGGTTTTTATGTTTTTTTCTCTGTGTTTCAATGCCTAATTCAATTAGATAATGAACATAGGTTAGCTATCCTGCCAGCAATAATACATAGATTTTTGAACTACCTGAGTTAATTTTTCTTTCTGGACTTGTATGTCAGGTATGTCTTTGGTTCTGGCAAGGAGGATTTTTTAGGACGTCATGATGCTCCTGTTCGATGTGTGGAATACTCTTATGCAGCAGGTAGCCTTTTATTCTAAGCTGCTAGTAGCTTAGTAATGGTATATTTCAACTACTTGGTCTTGGAAGATTGAAAGAAAGTATAAAATACTTATGTTTCATTTTATACGTCCTAAATGTGATTTTCTGTATCCGTTTTTTGTTACTTTCACAAGGCTTATTGCAAGGTCTTAGTTTGGTTGTCAGTGACCTTGTGTACCAAGACATGTTTGGAAGATATTATTATTCTATAAAGAATGTCATATAAATCACTATGTGCAAATGTCCTTAAATTGATTATTGATCTTGTTATTTGAATCTTCTTAGGTCAGGTTATTACTGGAAGTTGGGACAAGACATTGAAATGCTGGGATCCTAGAGGTGCTAACAGCTCAGATCGTGCACTTGTTGGAACATATCTGCAACCTGAGAGAGTTTATTCCCTTTCTCTTGTTGGTTACCGTTTAGTAGTTGCTACTGCTGGAAGGCATGTAAATGTGTATGATTTGCGGAATATGTCCCAACCAGAACAACGAAGGGAATCATCATTGAAATATCAAACCAGATCTGTTCGTTGTTATCCAAATGGCACAGGTGAATTCATTATTCTTAACTAATCTTTATTAGCTCGTATTAAATACTAAAAGAAAATGAAGCATTCCCAAGTAACCATAAGTCTGCTGAGTTAGAAGTTACTTCTTTTGTCTAACTACACAATTGCATTGAGGAAGATTGCATTCTCAATTCTGCTGTTGTTCATTAAATGGGAGGGAGTATTGGAGAGAAGGGATGATAAGATGGATAGAAAGGATGGGAGAGGTGAGGGAAAATAGAATTTTTATGTTGTTTTCTAGGAGGAAACAAGACTAAGAGTAAACAAGATTTTTTTTTTTTATTGTCAAGATTGGATTGATTGCTGACCACTCAACCATGGTCTTTCTATGTCTGCCTGGATTTGGGCAGAATGACGTAGGAAATTTCCTCCTGGTCATCCTGTTCATTTCTCCTCTCCTCTCATTTTTTTATTAAACAAGTTTGTTTCCCATCTTTTTCAATCCTCAGCCTACTCCTATAGTCCTATCCATCCATCAGTGGACACACACTTATAATATCTAAAACATATTATTTATATGTAGTAAATAATTTTAGTTGTATGTTGGTGTCTATTTAGTGTAATTTGTTCTCTGTTACCAGTAGAAGGTTGAGGTGGATAGATTTTGTGAATCACTACCATTGCAATCTGAACCTCCAATTATTCTTGATCACTAGAGAGAGACCAGTTTTTTTTTTTTTTTCATTGATTTTTTTTTGTTGTTGAATAAAGTGATCTCATGTTTGACCCAAGAAATTATGGTGTCACTTGGTTGGCTACTTTTGAGGTGTGCATTGTAATATTTGATGTTTCTATTGCAGGCTTTGCTCTCAGTTCTATTGAAGGTCGAGTAGCAATGGAGTTCTTCGATCTGTCTGAAGCTGCACAAGCTAAGAAGTAGGTTCTGCAGTGAACTATCACTGAATCTATTGTGTCTGATATTATTCTAAACTAGATGAAAATATTTCACAGAGAATTTCACTTGAAAATATCGTCTAAGTATTTATGGTTTGTAGCTTGATTCCAGCTTGGTAGTAAAAAATGTGTGCCTGCACCTGCTTCCTTGCTGCATGTTTAACTTATTTTGGAGAAATTAGAGTTTAACCATGTTGGACAATAGTTTTTTTTTAGAAAGAAAAAGCGGCAACACCATCATTGGTTCATACTGCAGTCCATCAACCATGGGAATTGGATATCTTCACACTGCATTAATTTTTTCTCTAATCTAAGAATTCAGACTTTGAGGTTTTATTCTCAATAATTAACTTGTTTACTGTTTATGATGAGATTTAACGTATTGACTGTAATGGCAAAAGTCGATACTATGTCATCCTTATCTGCGATAACCTTCTTTCTCATCAACCATAATTCAGGTATGCATTCAAGTGTCATCGGAAATCTGAAGCCGGAAGGGATACTGTTTATCCTGTTAATGCAATGGCATTCCATCCGATGTAATATCTCTAGATTATTCTAATAGATCAATGATAAAGTTTTAGAAATTATTTTATCAATTTTATTTTTCTTGCTTGTTTTTTTAAGATATGGCACGTTTGCTACTGGTGGGTGTGACGGTTATGTTAATGTGTGGGATGGCAATAATAAGAAAAGACTTTATCAGGTACTGTTTTGGTATAATTTTTTTTTTTAATTGATAGTGTGTACTAAGAAGGTAGGCACTGACAGTTGCTTGTTGTGTGTTTATTATCCAGTATTCAAAATACCCAACCAGCATTGCTGCATTATCCTTCAGCAGAGACGGCCGGCTGCTTGCTGTAGCCTCAAGCTATACATATGAGGAAGGCGAGATACTGTAAGTTCATCAGATTTTTTTTTTCTCAACAGACCATAAGTGAATGTTTTGAACTATTTTCCTGTTTGGATATGAAACTGAGTTTCTGAATGTGGCAGACATGAGCCTGATGCCATCTTTGTTCGAAACGTAAACGAAGTTGAAGTCAAGCCAAAACCCAAGGCTTTGCCCGTTCCACCTCCGTAGTCTGGATACCTCAACTCTGGCAGTGGGCTGGTTATTACAAACCATTTGTTCTATGCTTTTTTAAGCGATGAAAATATAATATCAGGGATTCTAGTATATTTTTTTCACCTCCTCGTGAAACCATTTTCCTTTGTTTTCTTTTGTCCTGTTTTTTTTATGCAATGCTGGTAGAGATATGGTTTGATAATGCAAATTAAAATCAACTTATTTTTGAAATTTTAAATTATAATTGATTTGAGTAGGTATTATATTTTATATGTTAAAAATTTATAACTCTAAATTTGGCATGAATATCTTTTAATTTAATCTGTGAGTTTTTTTTTGAAGTTTTTTAAGGCTTAGTGTTTTAAAGTTGTGGTTAATTTATTTCTTCTAATACTACAAGTTAGCTGATTTGTTTGTTTGTTTAATTTTATTTGGGTTAAAATTTTTTAATCAACTTCTTTGTAATTTATCTTTCTAATTAGTAATGTTTTTCATCTGGTAAAATTATTATTGTGAGAAGTCTCGGCAATGCAAGGCTTGGTAGTTAATGCAGGACGAGCATGGTTCCACCAATGAATTCTCAAATCTGCATTGACTTTTCCAAGTGTGAAGAGTACTTTAAGAAAAAAGCAAAAGGGGAAATCAGTTTGACTTCCACTTCTGCCTCGATGAGTCCGGCGGTAGATGAGATATAATAATAACCCAATCCCCACGTAAACGACGTGACCTCAGGCACAAAAGTAACCTCTATTCTTGCATTTCCCTTCTTCAATGTGTTGTTTAATGAATCCAAACAGACATACAGACAGAGACACAGATCGTGCGCGACAAATTCTGAATATAAAGCAAAGATGGAGGAGTTCAGTTTCCCCACCATTGCGGCAGCCGGGGGGCTAGAAGACTGCTCGCATCTTTGCGGTTTAACATTTCCCCACTTCTCCAGGTCACCTCTTTGGTTCCTCTCTTCTTCCCGAGAGCCATCCGAACCCGCCGTCGATGAGGAGAAAATGGACAGGCTTTGGGAATGCTTCTACGCCGAGGAGTCTGCTGCAGTCGAAGGAGAAACAACACCGTCGACGTCTGCATCAGTAAGAGGTGGAAGAAGTGAAGCGGCGTTGGTACAGATCAGAGGGGTCCGGAAATATCGCTTCTTGGAGTTGTTGAGTGAATCCAAAGGGTACGGCAACAGGAGGCGACCGCGCAGCTTGGCGTTGATCCTGAAGCTAATGAGGAGGAAGCTTATTTTTTAGATTCTTACTTTACCTGATTGTTCTGTAGCTATATATTTTCGATTCATTTCAAAGAATAGTGTCTGTTTTATCGGGACCAACGAGAAAAGTGCCTGCTGATGCTGAGCAGTTAGATATCAGTATTTTGTTTTGTAAATGTTGGTTGAATGGGGGATGTAAAAGTTGTGAAAAGCAAAGTACAAGAGATTATCAAGAGCTTGAATTGATCCCTTCAATGTTGTCCAAGTACGTTGAGATCTTTAACCATTGTATCCGTGCAACTGTTCTCGACTCAAGGTTCTCCAAGAGGATTTTATAAATGTTTTCCCTAATAATTTTATTTTTTCCTACCCCAATTGACTAGAAATGTATGCAGTCAAATGCTCAAGCATATGTAGATGTTGAGAAGTCCAACAACTATTTGGACAATCAATTGGAAATTCTTTTTAGTTGATTGCTCATGCATATAATCTACTTGACGAACTCTAATCTGACTAGTAGTTGAACAAAAATATTTTGTTCATCAAACCCTTGCATCAATCAATTCTATCATAGTTGACTAAACTCTCAAGGTCACTAAAATCCGACTTCAATTGATTGAATTTGCTAGTGACCAGTCCTTCAGTCGGCTATAGCCTTGCATGCTTATACGAAGTCTTGGGATCAAGCTAAGTTGTCGACTATAAATTAGGATTTATTGTCCTTTGCTCAAAGGCTTCATACAAACCACTAGGTATAGCCTACCTTTCCCTCGCTATACATCATATCTCTAATGACGTTGCTAAAAAGTGAACACCAGAGATTAAAATCTCTCTTATAATCTCTCACATCTCCGTTGCCTCTAAGTATTCAACTTTGTTGATGCTCTTTGTTGCCTTCCATGCACTGAGTTCCTTTGATGCACCGACCTCAATTAGACCAACCCAATTTACACCTCACATTGAGCTCTCAGTTCCTTAGATGCACCGACCTCTCCATAATGGCCACATGTTTCATCCTTCTCCCCTGAAAGCTCACCTCACATCAAGCCACCTATAATCAAACAACTCAATTATATCAAGTCACCAAGTTATTCGAGCTCTTATCTGCAGTATTTCAAGTCCATTCATAAATGACGAACACATCATCAACATCATAAAAAGCACACACCTAGAGCAGGATTTTACTCTGCACACTCAGCGTGGGCTGCCCTTACAAGCTCGAGTGCCCTGACCAGGTCTGAGTTGCCGGGGTTTTTTGCATGTGAGAGTTTGGTGTGTAGGAATGGGTATGTAGGGTAACAAAATTATATATATATATACTCTTATGTACGCGAACATGGACGAAATCTGACGTAGAGAGTCAACGCAGTGCTAATTAAAATTTTTATTCGCTATTCTCTCTCCTGCATGAAGTGTGGCGCTGTTTTGTTTCAAAACAGCGCCACCGCAGAGTTGTTCTTTAAAAAACAGCTCCCCGCGAAGCTGTTTTCCCGAAAATAGTTCACCCGCAGAGCTGTTTTTGAAAAAATAGCTTCCCTATGGAGCTTTTTTCGGGGTGTTGTTTTTCCAAAAATAGCTCCACGGGGAGCTATTTTTCTGTCGCAGAGTTGTTCTTTAAAGAACAGTTATGCGACGACAATGTGTTTTTCAAAACATCGTTACACTGCATGCAAACGAGAGAATTCAATATGCATGTAGGAGAGAGAACAACAAATATAAAATTTTAATTAACGCTGTGTTGACTCTTCACGTCGGATGTAATTCATGTTTGTGCACATAAAAATGTACAGGTTAAAATTTCTCTCATTTGATAGAAAAAAATAATAAATTATAAGTAAAGGATATTTAATCCTTGAATGAATATAAGTACTACTTATCAAATATTCTACACCCAATAAATCACTCAATAAATATAGAGTTAAATGATATAAAATCTGATTGACTGATTCCTATTTCTAAACGGACGGCATCTGCAAGAATTTTGTACGTGCGTCCAAATCTCAATTCGATCGGACCAGTTTTAAAAGTGCTCTGGCACAAAGGCCCAAGCCCAAGAGAGAGTAGGAGAGACTATTATTTTTCCTACCAAAATTATTAGAGAACGTTTAGTTTACATTTTTTTTATTTTTATTTTTTTTTAAATATGTATTTTTTATAAAATACTATTTGATTTATATATTTATATCTTTATTTTCTAAAAAAGACATAACATTTTTTAAAAAATAGAGAATATTTAAAAGTTATTTTTTATTATTTTAAAAAAAGATATATTTTTCAAAAAAGTAAAAAAAAAAAAAAAAAAAAAAACATACAAACCAAAAGG